>SJYC01149079.1:0-11477 GCA_006408675.1 Madoqua kirkii | reverse complement strand
TTAAAGCTCAACATTCAGAAAATGAAGATCAGGGCATCTGGTCCGATCACTTCATGGGAAATAGATGGGGAAACAGTGTCCAACTTTATTTTGGGGGGCTCCAAAGTCACTGCAGATGATGACTGAAGCCATGAAATTAAGACACTTACTCCGTGGAAGAAAAGTTATGACCAACCTAGATAGCATATTGAAAAGCAGAGACATTACTTTGCCAACAAAGGTCCATCTAGTCAAGGCTATGGTTTTTCCAGTGGTCATGTATGGATGTGAGAGTTGGACTGTGAAGAAAGCTGAGTGCCGAAGAATTGATGCTTTTGAACTGTGGTGTTGGAGAAGACCCTTGAAACTCCTTAGGACCGCAAGGAGATCCAACCAGTCCATTCTGAAGAAGATCAGCCCTAGGATTTTTTTGGAAGGAATGATGCTAAAGCTGAACCTCCAGTACTTTGGCCACCTCATGCGAAGTGTTGACTCATTGGAAAAGACTCTGATGCTGGGATGGATTGGGGGCAGGAGGAGAAGGGGACGACAGGGGATGAGATGGCTGGATGGCGTCGTGACTCGATGGATGTGAGCTCTAGGAGTTGGTGATGGACAGGGAGGCCTGGCATGCTGTGATTCATGGGGTCGCAAAGAGTTGGACACGACTGAGCAACTGAACTGAACTGAAGATGTCAATATCTTTTCTTGAAATAAGATATCAGAAAGGTCTGATGCTTTTGCTATAAAAGAAAAAGTCCTATGGAAAAGTCTGAACCAAACCATACTGGAACATAAAACAGATACGTGCTGTGTCTTCCCCAAACTCTTCACCAATTTTCTTCAGTAATAAATACAACTTGCCTGACCCAGGCTATTCAATGCCTTGCTGTAGGCAAGGTCTACCTTTTGAATAATTGTGATTTGAACACTGATTTAAAAGGTTCTTTCCCTATAAAATGTAGCCCTCTCTCTTTTTTGATAATGATATTAGAAGTATATGACTTATCATACAATGTTTTCTTCTGTATAAATGCTCAGTTTAGTCACTCAGTCATGTCTGTTTGCAACCCCATGGACTGCAGCTCGCCAGACTTCCCTGTACATCACCAACTCCCAGAGTTTATTCAGCTTCATGTCCATCAAGTCAGTGATGTCATACACCATCTCATCCCCTGTCCTCCCCTTCTCCTCCTACCTTCAATTTTTCCCAGATGAGGGTCCTTTCCAGTGTTCTTCACATCAGATGGCCAAAGTATTGGAGCTTCAGCCTCAGCATTAGACCTTCCAATGAATATTCAGGACTTATTTCCTTTAGGATTAATTGGTTGGATTTCCTTGCAGTCCAAGGGACTCTCCAGAGTCTTTTTCAACACCACAGTTCAAAGCATCAGTTCTTCGGTGCTCAGCTTTTTTATGGTCCAACTCTCACATCCATACATGACTACTGGAAAAGCCATAGCTTAGACTAAATGGACCTTTGTTGTCAAAGTAACGTCTCTGCTTTTTAATATGTTGTCTGTGTTGGTTATAGCTTTTCTCCCAAGGAGCAAGCATCTTTTAATTTCATGGCTTCAGTCACCATCTTCAATAATTTTGGAGCCCAAGAAAATAAAGTCTGCCACTATTTCCATTGTTTCCCCATCTATTTGCCATAAAGGGATGGGACCAGATGCCATGATCTTAGTGTTTTGAATGTTGAGTTTTAAGCCCATTTCTACACTCTCCTCTTCCACTTTCATCAAGAGACTCTTTAGTTCCTCTTCACTTTCTGCCATAAGGGTGGTCGCATTTGCATATCTGAGGTGATTGATATTTCTCCTGGCAATCTTGATTCCAGCTTGTGCTTCATCCAACCCCCACATTTTGCATGATGTACTCTGCACAAAAGTTAAATAAGCAGTGTATTGTACAGCCTTGATGTACTCCTTTCTCAATTTGGAACCAGTCCATTGTTAAATGCTAACATCACATATATAAATATTTTCATTAATTATGGACTTAGTGTTGAATTAGTATAACTTTTGGATAATATAAAGGAACCTATCATCAGGTTAAATTGGGGAGAAAAAGTAAATAAAAAGAAAGTTTCTAGAGTTCTCACCATACCCTTCTTTCTACCTCTGTCTTAGATGCATGCATCTTGACCCCTAAAAGAGGTTAGCTATTTCTAAACCCCCTACCTCCCCCAAAAATGGAAAATTGAAGTTTTGTAGAAAATAAGGAAAAATAGAAGAAAAACTTGAGGAACAACTACAAGCCCAAGTGTCAGCAAAGACAAGGAAGAAAATACAACTTGGGAGGACAGTAATTTAAAAAATAAAATTTAATAGCATCATAAAGCCAGAAATGAAAGGGCTGATTCCAAAAGGTATCAAAAATCTGAAAATAAGCCATAGAGAAAATGGACTGCAAAGAAAACCATTGGAAGACCATAGATGAGTTTCAAGTAAAGTTCAGAAAAGTGGTATGATAGAATAAGGAGTGTTAGGTTTAATGATGTACTTGTGATCAGTAAATGAAATTTTTGTAGTTATGAATCTTACTAAGAAATTGAAAAGTAACAGCAAAGCATGAGATAGGACAGTAAATAGGGAGAGATTGTTTGTTTGTTTGTTTGTTTGTTTGTTTTTGTTTCTCAGTGTACTTCTTTATATGCAGAGGGAAACAAATCCATGGAAAGTGTAAGCCTGGTGATGCAAGTGGGATAGAATGTAATTGGTAGTGGAGGAGATGGTAGTAAGTGCCTGGAGGGGGACATTACTCACATCTTTGGCTTCTTAATTCTTAGCATAATTTCTGGCTCAGAAGAAAAGTGGATAAAATGGTTTTTAAATTAATGAGCACAATGGGAGAGGCTACACCAAAACTAGATGCTTTCAAACCATGGAAAATGATAACATCATGGGAAAACTTGTAAAAACAATCTGGAGGTTAAGAGAGATTGAAGGTATAAAGGAATTTCAGAGTATAGAAATTCTCAACCAAGTAGGAGACAGGTGGTTTGGGGAGAGTGAGTAATGGGGATAATTGAGGGAGAATGATTAGAGTAGAAACTTTTGACATAAACCTTGTAGAAAACTAAATAGTTCTAGAAAAGCCAGTTCTAAGATGCACTGGCTGTTCCAAATGAAATGTAAAACTTCAGTTAATAAAACTCAGAATAAACTACTTATGGTTTTGACAAATCTTTATAACTATATCATTTTCTTCTCAAAATCACTTTTGGCTTAATCATTATATTTGATTTGGTTTATATTCTTTTGGAGAAATATTTCTATCACTTAAGACTTATTTAATATAGTTGCTAAAAAATTTCTGGAATTTGAAAAGATAATACCCAATTGCTGTTACTCTTGTAATAAATAGCTTTGGGTTCCTAGAAAGCCAAAATTATTAATAAATAATATTCCATTAATATACAGTCTTATTCTACTAGTCTTTTTAAGTTATACTGTAATTTAAATAAAATGAAACAAGATAATTCTATTTCCATATCTAATTTTGAATCAACTTTTAGTTGACTGGTAATAAGAATAGTTTTCCTATTTCCAACACCAGGTTGAACTTAACAGCAATGGATCAAAGCTATTAGTCTGTCCAGAAGATCAGTTAATGTAGGAAGCCTATCATCATAATCCTTGCAACAGCTGTCTTTAAATTCCTGCTGCCATATGAAAGGTCAGAGCAGCTGGAAATGGAGAAAAGCAGTTAGGAAAACAGCTGTTTTTGTTTGGTTGGTTGGTTTTCTTCTTATCAGAAATGTTGCCTTACTTGTGTCTGCTGTCTTGTGATAAGGAGTATTGCTGTACACACACTGTGTCTAGACTACTAGACACTCTCCTCAACTGTATTCTTTGAAATTGAATGAATATGCTCTGAAGAAAGGTGATGGCACTGATCTGAATTTGAGAACAACTTCTAGCTGTGTGTTAAAAATCTGTCTTAGCTCTTCTCTACCTGAACTCCTGAACAGCAATTGGCAATAATTTGAGATAGCATGATGGGGTTGATAAAGGATGGATTCTGGATGAAAGCTGAATTTTTTTTTTTCCCAGACTCAGCTGCTATCTTAAGCATATGAGTTGAAGAAAGGTATTTAATCTGATGTCATAATTCATCATTCCCTCAAATCCAGATAACACTCGGTACATCACAGGGTTGATGAGAAAAGGAAATACAAGCAAATATTCTGATTTGGTATCTGACACATTATAGGCACTTAATAGTTGTATGTTTCAAGAATTTCATCTTACATTCATTTTAGAGAAGGAATCAGATTAAATTTGTTAAATATAGGTTTTTCTGATTTCATTGATGTATTTATTGCACAGTATATAAAGACTATTTTAAAATGTTTCATTTTCAGCTTTTTAAGGAACCTCCATACTATTCTCCATGGTGGCTGTATCAATTTATATCCCTACCAACAGTGCAAGAGGGTTGCCTTTTCTCTACATCCTCTCTAAAATGTACTGTTTGTGGATATTTTAATGATGGTCATTCTGACTGATGTGAGATCATACCTCATTTTAGTTTTGATTTGCATTCCTCTAATAATTAATGATGTTGAGCATCTTCTCGCGTGTTTTTTGGCCATCTGCATGTCTTTTTGGATAGATGCCTATTTAGATCTTCAGCCCATTTTTTGCTTGGGTTGTTTATTTTTTGATTTTGAGCTTCATGAGCTGTTTGTATATTTTGAAATTAATCCTTTGTCAGTTGCTTCATTTGCAAATATTTTCTCCATTCTGAGGATTGTTTTTTTGTCTTGTTTATGGTTTCTTTTGCTGTGCAAAAGCTTTTAAATTTTATTATGTCCCATTTGTTTACTTTTGTTCTTATTTCATTACTCTAAGAGGTGGGTCAAAAATATCTTGCTGTAATTTATTAATTTATGTCAAAGACTGTTCTATGTTTACCTCTAAGAGTTTTACAGTGTCTGGACGTACCTTCAGGTCATCATCCATTTTGAGTTTATTTTTGTGTATGGTATTGGGGAATGTTCTAATTTCAATCTTTCATATGAAACTGTCAAATTTTCTCAACACCACTTATTAAAGAGGTTGTGTTTTCTCCATTGCATTGATACATTCTTGCCTCTTTTTTCACAGATTAGGTGACCATAAGTGCTTTGGACCATATCTTTAGGCTTGCTATCCTGATCCATTGATCTAAATTTCTGGTTTTATGCCAGTACCGTACTATCTTGATTACTGTAGCTTTATAGTATAGTCTGAAGTCAGGGAGCCTGATTCCTCCAGCTGTATTTTTTTTTTTTTTTCTCAAGAATGATTTGACTATTCAGGATTGGGAGAACAAGATGATGGAGCAGTAGGTGAATGTAGAGTACATCTCTCTCCATGGATACAACAGGAATATACCTTCAGACACAGTAGTGCATGCAGAACATCAGATGAGAGAGGACAGGAGGACCTAACTAGTGGAAAAGAATATATAGAACCATGCAGAACTCAGTACGATGAAGGAACTAGGCCGGGGAAACGAGAGTAGTAGTAGGACTGGACCTGCCCTCCACAGGTGGGGGAACTGAAGCAGGGGTCCAGTCCCCACAGCTGGGCAATTGTCTGACTCAGAGGAGAAGCATTTAAGGCTGAGAGTGAAATAGCTGATCTGTGGCAGCCTAAATGGAATAAGAATCAGACAGTCCTTGCCACAGCCATACATCTGAGGGGGAGGGACATGAGTCTCCTGCATGGGCAGCAGTGGGCAGCTGGAGTTTAGGGATTATGGAACAATCCCAGTACAAGGCCTGCTGTTGACTGTGAAGAGACAGATCAAGGGGATACGAGAGAGGAGATTGTGGTGGCAAATGCCTGTGGAGGAAAGACGGGCAGCCATGGAAGCAGGCGATACTGCTGAGTCACACGTATGCGCCATCCATAGCCTTCCTCTCTCCACATACCAGCATCGGCAGCTGAACAGTAGAGAAGCTGGCCCATCAAACACATGACACACTGAACCGCAGAGAAGGACCCCACCTAGGGTGCTCCTTTAAGTGACTGATGGGCCAATCTACAGAGTAGGACCCCAGTCAGGAGGGCCCCTCTATGTGCCTGACATGCGGAACAACAGAGAAGGGCCCCAGGCAAGGGATCCCTGTAAGTGGCTGAACTGATGGAGCTACATGAAAGACTGGCCAAAGAGGCCTTCTGATCACCAGCTACAAGAGGCTCAAAAAAAGACCCTGATAGGGCCATAACTCCTGCCACAGAGGTGGTTTGTGGTCCTGAACACTTGGCACTGCCTGAGTCCTTGTAAGCCAAGCAGCTGCACCACCTTCATGCTCAACTCTCTCTTTGCCAGCTGCCACAGGCAAAGAAAAAAAAAAGTCTTGTGTTTATGAATGCAGGGTCTCTTCGGTCCTGACTGACTCTTTGCGACCCTGTAGACTGTGGTCTGCCAGGCTTCTCTGTCAGGTAGAAGGGTTCTCCAGGCAAGAATACTGGAGCATATTGGCCAATGCTGGTTGCCATACCCTTCTAGAACACTATGTTTCCTGCTGCCCTAGTCACCAACCCCCTGAGTACCTTGTGCTGGCAGAACCCCTGTGAACCAAGCAGCTGCACCACCTCCACACCTGGCCCTCACAGAGGCAAACCCAAGCCCTCCAGGGCAGCTTCAGGAGTCAAACCCCAGTGGACGACCCACATGTAGAGGTGGAAATAAAACCATAATTGAAATACAGGGTCAGTGTGGCTAAGGAAGAAGACTCAAAACCTTCCCACCAGCTGTACAAACTGCAGAATGAATCCACATGGGCAACTAGGCACACTCTGTATCTATGAAATGTATAAAAGGCCATTGAGAGCTCCCACGAAAGAAAACATACTAGCTCTGATGGCTGTGGACATTGGAGGCAAGAACACACAGGAGTAGGACCAGATTAGAATCTGAGCAACCTCACAGCAGGTCCAGAGATCAGTACAGTGTTGGAGGGCATCCTAGGGAGGTAAGGTGGATTGTGATTACCAGCCCGAGAAAGGACTCTGACAGCAGTGACTCATATTTATTTATTTATTTTTACTTGTTCTGTAGATTCTTTGGATTTTTTTCTTTCTTCTCCACCTCTGTTGTAGTTGTCGATTTTACTGGCACTAACAAATCCAAATAAGCTTTTGAGCTTTTCTTTTTTCCCTCAGTCACATTTTTTATTGTTGTCATAAACCTCTGCCTCTACATTGGGCTTTTGCAGTTCTATGGAATTTTCCTCTTTTTTTTAATTTCTTTTCTCTTTTTCTCTTTTTAATTTTTAAACCAATTATTATTTTTTCTACATTTATTCCTTTGTTTTCTTTTCCCCTTGCAGTTAATCTTTAATGCATATAAATATTCTTTATCTACCTCTATTTAACTTTGCATATCTATTATTTCTTTCTTTTCTTTCTCTCCTTTCCTCTCAGCACATTTGTTAGTTTTATTTTATTACTTTATTCCCCAATTGACACCTTGCTGTAGCTTTGTTTTCCAGTTTGTGCTTTAATTGGTTTTGTTTCAGTAGATATAATTATTGGTTTCCTTTGTTCTTTAGGTTAATCTATTGTACCTAATTTTTGTTGGACTGTTTTGATTTTGCTTGTGGGTGTATATGTATATGTGTGTATTCAGTCACACTTTCAATTGTTCTTATAAACCTCAGCATCTAAATTGGGCTTTTTCAGTTCTGTGGAGTTTCCTTTTTTTCCCCATTTTTTCTTTCTTCTTCCATTTTTTTTCTCTTTCCTCTCTCTTATAATTTAATTTTTTAAACTCATAATATTTTTTCTACATTAATACTTTCATTTGCCTTTCCTACTGTTCTTTTCCACTTCCAGTTAACCATTAATGTATATAAATCTTCATTTACCCATATTTAACTTTGCATACCTATTCTTTCTTTCTTTTTTTCTTTCATTTTCTCTCAACATATTCGCTGGTTTTGTTCTCACTGGTTTTTTTCCCCACTTGACACCTTGCTTTAGTTTTGTTTTCCAGTTTGTGATTAAGTTAGTGTTGTTCTTAACTTGTAAATATAATTTTTTATTTCCTTTCTTCACTGGATCAATCTACTGTACTGTATTTTTGTTGGGCTGTCTTCGCTTTGCTCATGGGTATATATGTATATATTCCATTATTTTAATTATTATTTGCCTGATTTTGTAACTGCCGTTTGTCTGGGGTTCATCTTTGGTTTCTTATTTGGGGATTTTTTCTTACTCTCCCTTAATGCCATAACAAACCACTTGTGGAATCTTTGTTCCTGACCAGAGATCAAACCCTGACCCTTTGGATTGGGAGCACAGACTCCCAAGACCCTAGACTACCAGAGAGCTAACCCTAGGGAGTATCAAATAGTGAGAACTCACACAAAGGAAACCACTTGAATACAAGACCCAGCATTACCCAGCCACCAGTAGCACACTGTGAGGGATGCCTCATGTAAACAACAAACAAAACAAAAATACAAACCCAATCATCAGCAGACAGAAGTGATGGCAGAGGAAAAACAAACAAACAAACAAAAACGCAGCACAAATCTCACCCTATATGAAGCTCACACAAATCGCTGGACCAACCTTAGGAGGGTAGAAACCAAAAGGAAGAAAAAATTCAACCTTCCTCAAGGAAAGAATTCAACTGTCCTTGAAGCCTGGGAAAAAGGGCCTCAAACACAATAACTAATAATATATATGTATAGATAGATAGATAGATAGATAGATAGATAAAGGCAGAAAAATACTGCACACATGAAGGAACAAACTAGAAACACAGAAGTCCAAATAAATGAAGAGGAAAGAGGAAAAATATCTGAAAATAATTCAGAATAATGATAGTAAAGATGACCAGAAACCTTGAAAACGAAATGGAGAAAATGCAAGAATCAGTTAACAAAGACCTAGAAGAATTAAAGAATAAGCATACAGAGACAAACAACACGATTACTGAAACTAAAAATACTCTAGAAAGAATCAATAGCAGAATGTCTGAAGCATAAGAATCCTTCAGTGAGCTGGAAGATAAAATGGAAATAATTTCTAAAGAGCAGAATAAAGTTAAAAAAAAAATGGAAAGAGCTAAAGACAGTCTCAGAGACATCTGGGACCATATCAAATGCACCAACCTTTGAATTATAGGTGTCCCAGATGAAAAAGAGAGAAAGAAAGGTTGAGAAAATTTTTGAAGAGATTACTGTTGAAAATTTCCCCAACATGGAAAAGGAAATAGTCAATCAAATGCAAGAGGCACAAAGTATCTCATACAGTATAAAGCCAAGGAGAATATGCCAAAACACATACTAATCAAACTGACAAAGACCAAACACAAAGAATATTAAAGCCACAAAGGAGAAGCAACAAATAACATAATGGAAACCCATTTGCTTAACAGCTGATCTCTCAGCAGAAACTGCAGGCCAGAAGGGAATGGCAGGATGTATTTAAAGTACTGAAAGAAAAAATTTAAAACCAAGGTTACTGTACACAGCATAGATCTCATTCAAAACTGATAGAGAAATAAAAAGCTTTTCAGACAAGCAAAGGCTAACAGAATTCAGTACCACCAAACCAGCTTTACAACAAATGCTCATGGACTTATGTAGTCAAGAAATACAAGAGAAGAAAAAAGATCTACAAAATCGACCCCAAACAATTAAGAAAATGGCAATGGACATATATATCAATAATTACGTTAAATATAAATGGATTAAATACTCCAACCAAAAGACACAGACTGGCTGAATAGATAAATAAACAAGACCCATATCTGTGCTGTCTATAAGAAACCAATTTCAGGCCTAAAGACATATAGACTAAAAGTGAGATGATGGAAAAATATACTCCATACAAATGGTAAGCAAAAGAAAGCTGGAGTAGCAATCCTCATATCAGACAAAACAGACTTAGATAAGGAAGGACACTACGTATAATGATCAAAGGATCAATCCAAGAGGAAGACATAACAACTGTAAATATCTGTGCACCCCACATAGGAGCACCTCAATACATAAGACAAATACTAACAAAAATAAAAGGAGAAATTGACAGTAGGAGTCTTTAACACCTCACTGACAACAATGGACAGGTCATCAAAACAGAAAATTCATAAGAAACACAAGTCTAAAGTGATACATTAGATGAGACAGATCTCACTGTTATCTTCAGGACATTCCATCCAAATGCAGAAGAATACATCTTCTCAAGTGCACGTGGAACATTCTCCAGGATGGACCACATCTTGGGTCACAAACCAAACCTCAGTAAATTGAATCAATTTGAAATTATATCAAGCATCTTCCCCAACCACAATGCTAAGAGACTAGATATCAATTGCAAGATAAAAACTATAATAAACACAAACAGATGGAGATTAAACAACGTGTTTCTAAATAACAAACAGATTACTGAAATAATCAAAAGGAAAATCAAAAAATTTCTAGAAAAAATGACAATGAAAACACTACCACTCAAAACCTATGGGATGCAGCAAAAGCAGTCCTAAGAGGGAAGTTTATAGCAATATATCCCTACCTCAAGAAACATCAAGAAAAACATTGAATAGACAAATTAACTTTACACCTAAATCAACTGGAAAAGGAAGAAGGAAAATACCCCAAAATTTGTAGAAGAAAAGAAACCATAAAGATCTGGGCAGACATAAATGAAAAAGACATGAAAGAAACAATAGTAAAGACTAATAAAACTAAAAACTGGTTCTTTGAGAAGATGAACAAAATTGACAAACTCTTAGTTAGACTCACCAGGAAAAAGAGAGAGAAGAATCAATTTGATAAAATTAGTAATGAAAAAAGAGAAGTTACTACAGACAATGCAGAAATACAGAGGATTATAAGATATTATCATGAACAACTATATGGCAATAAAATAAAAACCGGAAAGAAATGGACAGAGTTCAATCTTCCAGACTGAAGCAGGAAGAAATAGAATTTATGAACAACCTAATTACAAGCACTGAAATTGAAGCTATGATTAAAATTCTCCCCAAAAATGAAGCTGAAGACCAGGTGCCTTCATGGGAGAACTCTACCAAACATTTAGAGAAGATTTAATGCCTATGCTTCTAGTTCAGTTTAGTCACTCAGTCATGTCCAGCTCTTTGCAACCCCATGAATCACAGCACGCCAGGCCTCTCTGTCCATCACCAACTCCCGGAGTTCACTCAAACTCATGTCCATCGAGTTGGTGATGCCATCCAGCCATCTCATCCTCTGTCGTCCCCTTATCCTCTTGCCCCCAGTCCCTCCCAGCATCAGGGTCTTTTCCAATGAGTCAACTCTTCTCATGAGGTGGCCAAAGTACTGGGCTTTAGCATCATTTCTTCCAAAGAAATCCCAGGGCTGATCTCCTACAGAATGGACTGGTTGGATCTCCTTGCAGTCCAAGGGACTCTCAAGAGTATTTTCCAACACCACAGTTCAAAAGCATCAATTCTTCAGTGCTCAGCCTTCTTCACAGTCCAACTCTCACATCCATACATGACCA
>SJYC01149075.1:0-17070 GCA_006408675.1 Madoqua kirkii | reverse complement strand
ATATTTCATTTTCAAATATTGCATCATCAACAATAGCAACACATATAGGTAGAGAATATTCAAATAAGTATATCTAGTGAAATCATTTTCACTCGTTTCCTAAGAACCTAAAAAATTAGATTTTTATGCGATAAAATAAATATAGGATATTTCTTTACTATTTTTACATACTGGTGGTTCTACAACCATTAATAGTAGTTCAAAACAGATGTTTTTTTATGTTTTTTATTGATTATTTGGCAACATTTATTCTCTCTCTCACTGCACAATTGTATTTCTTGGGTTTTACATTTGTATCATTGCAGAAACCCCTAAAGAATCTGTCTACGAAGACATATCTACTATATCTACCCCACCCAGTGAAGGAATTTTTAATATCATGGCTTTAATGCTTCTCACTGACTGTCTTCACTTCATATTGCTGATATATAAAACTTGGTATGTTTTTCTTTTGAAGAGCTATAAGAAATCATCCAGAATAATGGATAAGCATCAGTTCTCAGCATCCTCTAGAAAATGTGGCTGTTGTCACAATTGCAAAAACATGATGCTACAAACTTTATCAATTCTTAGACCATCCAGTGTGGTAACTTGTAATGAGCTTTTTATGATGGTACTTGATATATAATGAAAAGAAAATAGCATTTAAATAACTATTTATGTGATAAAACCTCTAATTGCCTTGGCCTCCTTGTTCATAGGCAATTGGAAAAATTAGTCTCATAAAGGGGTGAAAGGAAGATACCTCAGGAAATATTGCAAAGATTACATCTCCAAATTAGGTCAGCGTAAAAAAAATGGATTCATATTTTTCTACTACTTCCCAGGGATAAGAAGAAAGATTGTAATGGATAATAATTGCTTCCAAATTTAACTAATGAGAAAGGAATCATTCATTTGTTTGTTTCTTTTACTTTTCCTTTCTCTCTAAATAGTCTGGTTCAGTTCAGTTCAGTTCAGTCACTCAGTCGTGTCCGACTCTTTGCGACCCCCTGAATCACAGCACGCCAGGCTTCCCTGTTCATCACCAACTCCCGGAGTGTTTCTTATAAAAAGAGAGGGAGCTTATGGAAAATGTGGCTTAGTTACTGAGACACTACATTCTAATTGCTTTTATGGATTTTTATGGCAGGGCCCAAAGTAATAATTTGGAAGAGAAATTCCAGATTGGAAAAAACAGTCAACATGAGTCTAAGAAAAGCTTTCCAATCCTATGGTTAGGGATTTCAGTGAAGAGATGGCAAGAACATGAAATGTGTTACATGACTGGATAGCAAATAAGGCCTACTCAGAAACAAAGAAACACTTGGTAGTAAGTGGAAAAGACACTATTGCTCCTCTGTCTTAAATTGGAATTTACAATGTGCAGATCAAATCCATGTATAGTAGCATGACTTTTCATTTTTTGGTAAACATCAATACCTTTCATTGTGCTTCAGCTGATTGTATCTATTGGCATTGAGGGAACTGTTACAGACATACAACATACATGCTTTCAAAGTCCTTTCAAAACATCTCATAGAATATTTAGTAGTAAATGACAATGGAGTTGTAAATGTGTTTCATGTTTCTGTGTTTACATTTTCTTTTAGGCACTTTTTTTTTGTATAAATTTAAGCACATTTCAGAGAAGGCAATGGCAACTCTCTCCAGTTCTCTTGCCTGGAAAATCCCATGGGCAGAGGAGCCTGGTAGGCTGCAGTCCATGGGGTCGCTAAGAGTAGGACACGACTGAGTGACTTCACTTTCACTTCTCACTTTCATGCATTGGAGAAGGAAATGGCAACCCACCCCAGTGTTCTTGCCTGGAGAATCCCAGGGATGGGGGAGCCTGGTGGGCTGAAGTCTATGGGGTCACACAGAGTCAGACATGACTGAAGTGACTTAGCGGCGGCAGCAGCAGAAAGAACATTTAATGAAATGTGCACCTGTGTGTGCATGCTAAGTTGCTTAAGTTATGTGGGACTCTTTATGACCCTATGGACTGTGGCCTGCCAGTTCCTCTGTCCATGGAATTCTCCAGTCAAGAATACTAGAATGGAGAAACTACTATTTCCTTTGCAGTATGTGTGCCTACTTGCCATCATGTCTTACTTAGAAATGATCTAACAAAGTATTTTGTTAAAGTCTAAAAATATATATTGATATCCTAACATAACAATAAGAAAACTACTTAAAAGGTGCATAATATTTTTAAATATTATTATTAAAGCATGTATTATTAGTTTAAATAGAGGAAAACAATAGAATGAGTAAGACTAGAGATCTCTTCAAGAACACTGGAGATATCAAGGGAATATTTCATGCCAGGATGGACACAGTAAAGGAGAGAAATGGTAAGGACTTAGAAACAGAAGAAACTGAGAGTGGCAAGAATACACAGAAATAAAAAATGTCTTAATGACCTGAATAGCCATGAAAATGTGGTCACTCACCTAGAGCCAGACATCCTGAAGTATGAAGCCAAATGGGCCTTAGGAAGTATTACTATAAACAAAGCTAGAGGAGGTGATGGAATTCCAGTTGAGCTGTTTCAAATCCTAAAAGATGATGCTGTTGACGTGCTGCACTCAATATGCCAGCAAATTTGGAAAACTCAGCAGTGGCCATAGGACTGGAAAAGGTCAGTTTTCATTCCAGTCCCAAAGAAAGGCAATGCCAAAGAATGTTCAAACTGTCAAACAATTAGGCTCATTTCACAGGCTAGCAATGTTATGCACAAAATCCTTCAAGCTAGGCTTCAACAGTACATGAACCTAGAACTTCCAGATGTACAAGGTAGCTTTAGAAGTGGTAGAGGAACCAGAGATCAAATTACCAAGATTTGTTGGATCATAGAAAAAGCAATGAAATTCCAGAAAAACATCTGTACTAGGCGAAAGCCTTTGACTGAATCACAACAAACTGTGGCAAATTCTTAAGAGGAGTACAAAACCACCTTACCTGTCTCCTAAGAAACCTGTATGCAGCTCAGGAAGCAACAATTAGAGCTGGACATGGAACAACAATCAGGTTCCAAAGTGGGAAAATGGTACAACAAGGCTGTATACTGTCACCCTGTTTATATAACTTATATGCTTATATGCAAAGTACATCATGCAAAATATGAGGCTGGATGAATCACAAACTGGAATCCAGATTTCCTGGAGAAATACCAATAACATCAGATATGCAGATGATACCACTCTAATGGCAGAAAGTGAAGAGAAACTAAGCATCTCTTGATGAAGGTGAAAGCAGAGAATGAAGAAGCTGGGTTTAACTCAACATTCAAAAAACTGAGATCATGGCATCTGGTCCCGTTACTTCATGGCAGACATAAGGGCAAAGAGTGGAAGAGGTGACAGATTTTATATGAGGCTCCAAAATCACTGTGGATGGTGACTGCAATCATGAAAGTAGAAGACTTTTGCTTCCTTGGAAGGAAAGCTGTGATAAACCTAGACAGTGTATTAGAAAGCCAGAGGTACCACTTTGCTAACAAAGGTCTGTATAGTAATGCTATGTTTTTTTGAGTATTCATGCCTGGATGGGAGAGTTGGACCATAAAGAAGCCTGAGCACTGAAGAACTGATGCTTTCAAATGGTGGTGCTGGAGAAGAGAGTCCTTTGGACAGCAAGATCAAATCAGTGAATCCTAAGGAGATCAACTCTGAATATTCATTGGAAAGATTGATGGTGAAGTTGAATCTCTGATACTTTGGCCACCTGTTGCAAAGAGCCAACTTATTGGAAAAGACCCTGATGCTGGGAAAGATTGAAGGCACAAGGTGAAGAGGGTGGCAGAGGATGAGATGTAGATAGTATCACTGACTCAATGGTCATGAATTTGAGCAAACTCCAGAAGATGGTGAAGGACAGGGGGCCCTCACATGCCACAGTCCGTGGGGTCACAAAGAATCAGACATGACTTAAAAACTGAACAACAACAATTATTATTATTATTATTACTAGATACTTGCATCATCACTTATATTTTGTTATTATAAACACTAGTGCAATAAACATTTTCTACCATATACTTCTCTCCTTATTTTAAAGGTTTTTTTCATAGATACATTTCTGAAAAGAAGCATATTGTTATCAAATGGCATGTACAGGTTTGATGCTATGGATATCATAATGACCAAATTTTTCACAAGGCTCTTTCAGTTTTCAGTTTTATCTTCAGTTTTATTTCATATATGAAAATGCCCATATCAGTTCATCCTCACTGGGAAAAGTATAATGCACAGTAAAGTAACTGGCTAAAATTTACTGAAAACACAATTCAGAATGTAAGATTCATGTTACATTCTTTTGAAAGAGTACGTAGCTTTCCACGTAATTAGTTTTTGTAAATGGTAGTGACAGTTGACAATTTTTAAATGTAAGACTCTTCAGTTTTTCTCTGGTGGCAAATATCAGTCTTGATATATATATGGAACCTGGACCTGATTCTAAAGCTTAGCTCTGTGATTCCTAAAAGATTGACTCTAAGTTGATAAGTAAGTGGGCATTTTTATAGTCATACACATAGATGTGAAATAGTTCTTGACTAGAATTTTAATGTTGAAATTACAGAAGCACCTCTACTCTTCCAGGGCCAACTCTTCCATTTCCATCCCAACTCATCTCTCATCACACTCTAGGAAATTGTCCTACAGTTACAGCATTTTATCCAGTTCATAGATTTCTGCATCAAGATTGAGTCTTTTCTGATACTTAGATATTCCTTTAAATTATCCCTTTAAAAATAAAGCATTGTCTTGGACAAAGTTACCCTACAATGTCTCCAAATGGTTGCCTAGTCTTACTCTAGTGCCTTCAGTGCCTTCATTTTATGACCCCCTCTTTTCTTGACTCTCTCTGATCATGCTTTTGTTTCAACACCTAACAATAATATTTCATGTAAAAACCATTGACAACTTCCATAATGGGAAAAACTTGAAAATTCTCTTCCTCATCTTTTCAAACTCTCAGTGGAATTGACAAGTTAAATATACACACATGTACACTATGCTGATAATCTCTGTCTCCCACTATCAAGTTGTTCTCCATGTCTTTTTAACCACACAGCAGTGATTGTTTAAATTCACAAATGAGAGCACATTGTTTATTTGCTTAAAACAATCCTGTTGGCTTAATTTTGAAATTAGAAAAATATCTGAAATCTTTGAAGAACTCTAGCTACTGGTCTAGAACATTATCTCCTAATTTCCCCAGCTGACTCAGCTTCCCCTTCAAGTTAGCCTGGATTCCTCATGATCTTCATCCTACCATCTTGTGGCAGAGGCCACGGTAACTACACTGCCTAATGTCCACCCAGCCTTTCACACAAGGTGTCTGGTACCTCCAGCGGGTGCCTGCATAGGCCAGGGAAGGTCAGACATGTGGATCAGGGAAGGTCCCCATGTGGCAGAACCTGATAAGTGAAAGACAAAATGTGGAAGGAAATAGATTTGTCATCTTCCTTCTACCCTAAAAGACTGTCGTGGTGGTCTGTATGGGCCCTTCAGAGATGCCTTTCATAACTGAGCAGCAATTTGTGGTTAGCTTAGTAAAGCCCTATTGTATTTGGTTTTACTCCTTTCCTGCCTTATTTTCCTTTCCCATTCCCACTTGTTACCCCAAGATTATTCTCTTCCCAATACAGTATTAGCACATGAGCATACCTCAGGTTCTATTTTCTAAGGAAACTTGTCATGACAATGTGCAAGGCCAGTGTGATTGATCACAGCCTACCTGTCCTTTCTTATGTCACCAGTCCACCTGATCCATTGTATTCTAGCTACACAGGCTACTTTTTTTTCTGAAAATTTTCTTCCTCCTCTAGTACTCTGCCTCATTTCTTCATTGGTTTCCTACTGCTCCTCTCTTACACCTTATCTCAGATATGATCTCCTCAAAGAGGTTTTGTCTGCCCACACCACCTGAAGAAAACCCCTCCTCCCATTCCAGCACTTTTCATATCTCATTTTCTTTTTTAATCACTTGATTAATTTTAATAAAGTGTTAGTCATTCAGTTGTGTCTAACACTTTGTGACCCTATGTACTGTAGCCTACTAGGCTCCTATGTCCATGGAATTGTTCAGGCAAGAATACTAGAGTGGTAGCCATATCCTTCCCCATGGAATCTTCCCAACCCAGGGGTCAAACCCAGGTCCCCTTCATTGCTTGCAGATTCTTTACCATCTGAGCCACCAGGAAGCAATTTTAAGAAAGGGTATCAAAATTTTTTTCTACCAATAGTAAAACATACTACTCTCAATCCTCCCAAATGGTTCTTATATTTCTTCTAGTCATAGTCTTTGCCTGAAATAGACTTAGCAGCCTTTCCTTTGCTTTATTCTACATGAACCCAATCATGGGATATTCTCCTTACTTATAAATCTCAAATTATATTTGCACAGGAGCACAATAAACTGTGGAAAATTCTGAAAGAGATGGGAATACCAGACCACCTGACCTGCCTCTTGAGAAACCTATTTGCAGGTCAGGAAGCAACAGGTAGAACTGGACATGGAACAACAGACTGGTTCCAAATAGGAGAAGGAGTACGTCAAGGCTGTATATTGTCACCCTGCTTATTTAACTTATATGCAGAGTACATCATGAGAAACGCTGGGCTGGAAGAAGCACAGTCTGGAATCAAGATTGCCAGGAGAAATATAAATAACCTCAGATATGCAGATGACACCACCCTTATGGCAGAAAGTGAAGAGAAACTAAAGAGCCTCTTGGTGAAAGTGAAAGAGGAGAGTGAAAAAATTGGCTTAAAGCTCAACATTCAAAAAACGAAGATCACAGCATCTGGTCCCATTACTTCATGCGAAATAGATGGGGAAACAGTGGAAACAGTGTCAGACTTTATTTTAGGGGGGCTCCAAAATCACTGCAGATGGTGACTGTAGCCATGAAATTAAAAGATGCTTACTCCTTGGAAGGAAAGTTATGATCAACCTAGATAGCATATTCAAAAGCAGAGACATTACTTTGCCAACAAAGGTCCATCTAGTGAAGGCTATGGTTTTTCCAGTGGTCACGTATGGATGTGAGACTTGGACTGTGAGGAAGGCTAAGTGCTAAAGAATTGATGCTTTTGAACTGTGGTGTTGGAGAAGACTCTTGAGAGTCCCTGGGACTGCAAGGAGATACAACCAGTCCATTCTGAAGGAGATCAGCCCTGGGATTTCTTTAGAAGGAATGATGCTAAAGCTGAAACTCTAGTATTTTGGCCACCTCATATGAAGAGCTGACTCATTGGAAAAGACTCTGATGCTGGGAGGGGCTAGAGGTAGGAGGAGAAGGGGATGACAGAGGATGAAATGGCTGGATGGCATCAGGGACTCAGTGGACGTGAGTCTGAGTGAACTCCGGTAGTTGGTAATGGACAGGGAGGCCTGGCGTGCTGTGATTCATGGGGTCGCAAAAGTCAGACATGACTGAGCGACTGAAATGAACTGAACTGAACTGAACTGATTTTGTATTAAAATTTTTTACTTAAAAGTCAGGAGTAAAGGTTGAAGTATGTGGAGGAGTGGAGCATTACTTTCAAGTGTACAGAACATAGTATAGCATAACTATTAGGCTGGTGCAAAAGTAATTGTGATTTTTGAACTGTTGAAATTTGCTATTTGATATTGGAATACATTCTTAAATAAATATGGTTATGTTATATATTATTTTAATGCATATTTATCACTTTATTTTTTTTTGCTAATGACATTACTTGTTGCTTATTTTATATTTATTTTAGACTATGGACATCATTAGACAGAAACCAAGTTAAAACAATTTTCTTATTTGAGTTCAAAATAAGTCATAAAGTGGTGGAGACAACTCACAACATCAACAGTGCATTTGGCCCAGGACCTGCTAATGAATGTACAGTGCAGTGGTGGTTCAAGAGGTGTTACAAAGGAGGCAAGAGCCTTGAAGATGAGAAACATAGTGACTGGCCATCAGAAATTGATAACTACCAATTGAGAGCAATCATTGAAGCTGATTCTCTTACAACTACATGAAAAATTGACAAATAATTCAGAGTTGACAATGCTACAATTATAGCACATTTGAAACAAATTGTAAAGGTGAGAACTTCAGTAAATGGTGCCTAATGAGGTGACCACAAATCAAGAAAATTATCATTTTGAAGTGTCATCTTCTCTTATTTTATGCAACAGCAACAAATCATTTCTTGATCAGATTGTGACATGCGAAGAAAGGTGGTTTTATATGAAATTAACAATGATCAGCCCAGTGGTTAGACCAAGAAGCTCCAAAGCACTTCCCAAAGCCAGACTGTCACCAAAAAAGGTCATACTTACTATTGGGGGCCTGCTGCCAGTCTGTTCCACTACAGCTTATAAATCCCCATGAAACCATTGTATCTTGGAAGTATTCTCAGCAAATTGATGACATGCACCAAAAACTGCAATGCCTGCAGCGGATACTGATCAATAGAAAGGGACCTATTCTTCTCCATGACAATCCTAGACCACGTGTTGCCCAACCAACGCTTCAAAAGTTGAACAAATTGGGTTACAAAGTTTTGTCTCATCCACCATGTTCACCTGACCTCTCAACTACTTCTTCAAGCTTCCTGACAGCTTTTTGCAGGGAAAATACTTCCATAATCAGCAGAATGTAGAAAATGCTTTCCAAGAGTATATCAAATCCCAAAGCATGGATTTTTATGTTATAGGAATAAACAAATGCATTTCTCATTGGCAAAGATGTGTTGATTGTAATGGTTCTTATTTTGATTAATAAAGATGTGTTTGAGCCTAGTTATAATGAATTAAAATTCATAGTCTGAAACCGCAATTATGCTTGCACCAACATAACACCTACCATTCTTACATTCAAAATTTGACACGCGTGTCCAGAATATTTGTACCATACTCAAAGCTGACAGTATCTCTTAGTTGACTCTTTCATGGCTCCATATTTCTATAGTTTTGTTAGCCTTTTCCTTACCTGCCTTCTTCATCAACTCCAGCTGCTTCAGAATCCCAGGCAATATACTTCTCTTTATGAGCAGCTTTGGAAAGCTGTAGGTTATTCTAAATTTATTATGTAGAGAAACTTGGTTTTACTATAACAGTCTGGAACACACCTTATCGTTGTAAGAGGGCCGCAGTCTATCTTTGCCTAGCTAAACATGGCTTATAGAAGTGGTGCTCAGGAAAAGACAAATCCCTGCCTGAGTAATTCCATTACTAGTCCTTAAACTGACAGTTTGTTTTTCACAGCTATAACTACAAGCATTCTTTTTTGTCATTGGTGTTTATGAGTTAAAAATTGGTTCAAATAAAAGATGAAGCAAGAATTGTCTTGTATAATAAACACTGTGTTCCAAAAGAAAATACTATTTGTTTACGGAATTTAGAGTCAATTTGTTTGCCCAGGTCACATCAGCACAAAAGCATAAGTTATACAAAAGAGGTCATGCTTACAGCTGATCCAAAGACAAATTTACCTCATCTTCTACTCCTGTCTCCATTCCCTAGATGGTGATTAGATATAGAAGAATCTTTCAGTGCTTTGGGGGTTGAATTTGTGCTGGCAGTTTTTCTTCCTTGCCTTTGTTCAAAATTTAGCTCACTTGCCTGTATGTGTAACAAGTTCCAGACCTGGGATCTGGCAGAAGTTTCTAAAACACATTCAGAAATGATATTACTATGAGACACCCTCAGATTTACAGTCTACAGAATGTGTGGTTTTTCTTTTAATCTACGTGTGTGCTCTGAATAATTCTATACCATTATGAATACTTTAGGGGAAGCAGTTACAGAATTTAAAGTTGGAAAAATATATGTGTTTAAGTATGCATTTGCATAAGGTTAAATGAATATATATTCATTGCATTTCATGATATGCTGCTGCTGCTAAGTCGCTTCAGTCGTGTCTGACTCTGTGCGACCCCATAGACAGCAGCCTACCAGGCTCTCCCATCCCTGGGATTCTCCAGGCAAGAACACTGGAGTGGGTTGCCATTTCCTTCTCCAATGCATGAAAGTGAAAAGTGAAAGTGAATTTGCTCAATCATGTCCGACTCTCAGCGACCCCACGGACTGCAGTCCACCAGGCTCCTCTATAGCACTGTGCAAATATAATTCTTGTTTTAATGCTCAATTCAGTTCACTCGACTGTTCACCACTGTGCAACCCCATGGACTGCAACATGCCAGGTTTCCCTGTCCATCACCAACTCCCAGAGCTTGCTCAAATTCATGTCCGAGTTGCAGTGCCATCCAACCATCTCACCCTCTGTATCAATGCTGAATTAGCCCTATAAGAACAAAATGAAGAGGGATAAGATACTGTTCCTTTGAGGAAACGATAATTCCAAGGGAAATTGGTAAATGTTCCTCAACGTTTGATCTCTCAGTTTTGAAATTTCCTGTTAGTGTGTTAAGTTTTAATTATTTAATATTTTTGATAGTTAAATTCACCATCAGCCAACTATACTGAAAATTCTTGTTCAGCCTCATTTAGACAATTGTGATATGTTTTCCATTAACAAAAATTTTTAGGCAGCATAGGTATAAATTTAATTTTTGTAAAATAGTGTATTTAAGCAAAATCAAGTTGAGTTACTTACTTTGCAAAACAACTTGATGAAAAAAAGTTTCAAAAATATGCTTCCCAGCATTCCTTAAAAGATCAGATAAGTTTTTTTCTAATGATGGTAATTTTTTTTTCATATTTTTTGTTCCTCAGCTGAAATGCAAAATTCACTTCCTCTCACCCAAACAAGTGTTATTAAATTGACATTCAAATTTAAATTATAACACACTATTTATGTGTATATTAACTAAAAATTTTAAACCCCATTTATTTGGAAATGAACTTTATATTTTTCATTTAGAGATTCTTTCTTGATTTAAAAAAAAATAGGTATTGGAATAGTCTGTCTCAAAACAACATTATGCTGCCTGGTCAAATATTTAGAAAGAAACAATAGTTAAGCAGTTAGATATACGTGTCACTATTTAAATTTAAATAGCAAAATTTTCTATATAATATTTCCTGTCATTTTGTATCACTATGCTTATGTTGATTATATAGTAAATTATTTATTGGCCTTATTCATAGTGACTTTATCATAATTGTTTCTTTTGTTGTATGATTGAGTTCAGTTCAGTTCAGTTCAGTCGCTCAGTCATGTCCAACTCTTTGGGACCCAATGAATCACAGCACGCCAGGCCTCCCTGGCCATCACCAACTCCCGGAGTTCACTCAGACTCACGTCCATCGAGTCAGTGATGCCATCCAGCCATCTCATCATCGGTCGTCCCCTTCTTCTCCTACCCCCAATCCCTTCCAGCACCGAAGTCTTTTCCAATGAGTCAACTCTTCACATGAGGTGGCCAAGTACTGGATTTTCAGCATCATTTCTTCCAAAGAAATCCCAGGGTTGATCTCCTTCAGAATGGACTGGTTGGATCTCCTTGCAGTCCAAGGGACTCTTAAGAGTCTTATCTAACACCACAGTTCAAAAGCATCAATTCTTCAGTGCTCAACCTTCTTCACAGTCCAACTCTCACATCCATACATGACTACTGGAAAAACCATAGCCTTGACTAGACGGATCTTAGTCAGCAAAGTATTGTATGATTGGGAGATTCAAAATAGTTATCCCTATTATTAGAAATCTGGAATAAGAAGACTCCAACAATTTAGATCAAAAAATGTGATGGCCTAAAACTTACATATAAAATATACACCTTAGTAAAATGTGAAATAAAAGGTTGTGTTTTTTTTTTATTTCTATCTGGAAGTTATACTCATTTCAGTATCTGTAGACATATGAATACTAAATATTGGGCATACAAAAATGAAATATATTATATTACTAAAAATTTTACTATAAACTTTATCATCAGTTATTAACTGAAATTAAAATTCAAAGTCTGTTACAGCACATGTCATGGTTTTATTTAAAATTTGTTGAATAAATGATGGGCCTAGTGATTTTTCCAGTTTACTCTCAGCAGATTTTATTTTCTAAACAAAATCTTACAAGGAACAACAATGATGAATAAAATAAAACATAAAGTAGTGATCAGCTGTTTCTCAAGTAGCAATAGAAAGATGAAGCTCTGTATGCACCTAACTTTTCCTTCACCTTCTATAGCTATTCGTGAACCCTATCAGGGACCCAGTAGGTCTTCAAGAAATAGAATTCCAAAAATCGCTTGCCAGTTTTACTGATGTTATAGTGGCTTATATAAAACTAAGATTCCTAAAAACAACAAATATGGACAAATTATATATTTTTTTAAGTAAATGAAAGCACTAGAAAATGGCACAAAGCTCACAGAAATTTGATGGAATTTGGTACTTCACAAAATTAACCTCCCTGGGTGAGGTCTATGTTTACATTATTTTTTTTTTTTTCCTGCTGTTGCTGCTAAGTCACTTCAGTCATGTCCGACTCTGTGCAACCCCACAGATGGCAGCCCACCAGGCTCCCCCATCCCTGGGATTCTCCAGGCAAGAACACTGGAGTGGGTTGCCATTTCCTTCTCCAATGCATGAAAATGAAGTTGCTCAGTCATGTCCGACCCCATGAACTGCAGCTCACCAGGCTCCCCCATCCATGGGATCCTCCAGTTTTTCCTGAGCATTACTTAATCCAGCATGTTAAGGGAAACACTAAAGATCAAGCAGAAAACTATGGTGTAATTGACTTGAGGTCTAGTGCCAGAGGACAGAGTTTGGGGTTGCCAGATGGCTACAAATTGAAGAGATGAACTCAGAAAAGTAGGAAGCCCAAACACAGAAGCCTGTAAATTTGCATTTAAGTACCCTCATGTCCTTGGCTGACCGTTTGACTAGCAAGAAAGACTACAAGAAATTCAGCAGGTACAAAAAGTAGAAAGAATATGTTGAATTTCCTGAGCATTACTTAATCCACATGTTAAGGGAAACACTAAAGATCAAGCAGAAAACTATGGTGTAATTGACTTGAGGTCTAGTGCCAGAGGACAGAGTTTGGGGTTGCCAGATGGCTACAAATTGAAGAGATGAACTCAGAAAAGTAGGAAGCCCAAACACAGAAGCCTGTAAATTTGCATTTAAGTACCCTCATGTCCTTGGCTGACCGTTTGACTAGCAAGAAAGACTACAAGAAATTCAGCAGGTACAAAAAGTAGAAAGAATATGTTGAATGAGATTTCGGTTGCCAGTCACTGCAGGGGAGATATAGTTTGAAATTTGAAATGTGCTAGGTTAGATGGGTTTCCATTGAAACCAAGAGAGCACACACACTCACACAGTTTTTAAAGAATTTTCTTAAAGACTAAGGCCAAAATTCAAACACTTTAACAAAGTATTAAGCCCAGCTTTTACAAGTTAATGGCATCAGTCAGTAATTTAACTAAATGCCAAAAGATAAATGACTACTTTTGAGATGAATATAACAGAATCCAATATCTATATAATGTATCATTCACAGTGGTTAGTATATACAGATTAAAAGGATGTTAAATGTACAAAGAACAGGAAAAAATGGATCCATAACTAAGATGAAAAATATTCCACATACCCATAACATGAGACTACCCAGATAACAGAATTATCAGACTTGGAGTTTAAAACAGCTAGTACATATGTTCAATGACTAGCTTAAAGGAAATTATTATTATAGTAAGTGAATCAGAGATCATTCTGTCATTTTTGAGGCTGCACCCAAGTACTACATTTCAGACTCTTGTTGACTGTGAGAGCTACCCCATTTCTTCTAAGGGCTTCGTGTCCACAGTAGTAGATATAATGGTCATCTGAATTAAATTTGCCCATTCTAGTCCATTTAGTTCACTGATTTCTAAAATGTCTATGTTCACTCTTATTATCTCCTGATTTATCACTTCCAATTTACCTTGATTCATGGACCTAACATTCCAGGGTCCTATGCAATATTGCTCTTTACAGCATCAGGTTTTACTTCCATCACTGGTCATATCTACAACTGGGCATTGTGTACACTTTGGTTCTGTCTCTTCATTCTTTCTGGAGTTATTTCTCCACTCTTCTCCAATGGCATATTGGGCACCTACTGACCAAGGGGGTTCATCCTTCAGTGTCGGATCTTTTTGCCTTTTCATACTGTTCACGGGGTTCTCAAGGCAAGAATTCTGAAGCGGTTTGCCATTTCCTTCTCCAGTGGATCACGTTTTCAGAACTCTCCACCATGACCATCTTTGGTGGCCCTACATGGCATGGCTCATAGTTTCATTAAGTTAGATATGATGTAGTCCATGTGATCAGTTTGATTAGTTTTCTGTGAATGTGGTTTTCATTCTGTCTACCTTCTGAAAAAGGATAAGAGGCTTATAGAAGCTTCCTGATGGGAGAGATTGACTGTGGGGGAAACTGGGTCTTGTTCTGATAGGCAGGGCCATGATCAGTAAATCTCTAATTCAATTTTCTGTTGATGAGTGGGGCTGTGTTCCTTCCCTATTGTTTGACCTGAGACCAAACTATGATGGAGGTAATGAAGATAATGGTGACCGCCTTCAAAATGTCCCATGCATGCACTGCCACACTCAGTGCCCCTGACCCTGCAGCAGGCCACTGCCAACCCAGGCCTCTGGAGACTCCTGGACACTCACAAACTCTTCAGCCCCTCACTGTTGGCTCACTTTCCCCTTGCCCTGTTTGCACGCCCCAGCAACAGCATCACGTCCCTGGATGGAGCTGTCTGAAGTGGCAGCCCTGCAAGGCAGGTTGAGGTATTTCAAATCCTAAAAGATGATGCTGTTAAAATGCTTCACTCAATAAGCTAGCAACTTTGGAAAGTTCAGCAGTGGCCATAGGACTGGAAAAGGTCAGCTTACATTCCAATCCCAAAGCAGGCCAATGCCAAAAAATGTTCACATGACTGCACGATTGCACTCATCTACACATCAGCAAAGGAATGCTCAAAATTCCCCAAGCCAGGCTTCAATAGTATGTAAACCGATGTTCAAGCTGGGTTTAGAAAAGGCAGAGGAACCAGAGATCAAATTGCCAACATCCGTTGCATCACTGAAAAAGCAAGAGAATTCCAGAAAAATATCTACTTCTGCTTTATTGACTATGCCAAAGCCTTTGACAGTGTAGTTCACAACAAACTGTGGAAAATTCTTCAAGAGACGGGAATACCAGTCCACCTTACCAGCCTCCTGGGAAATCTGGATTCAGGTCAAAATGGAGCAGTTAGAACCAGACATGGAACAACAGACTGATTTGAAATTTGGAAAAGAGTGTATCAAGGCTGTATACTGTCACCCTGATTATTGAACTTATATGAAGAGTACATCATGCAAAATGCCAAGCTGGATGAAGCACAAGCTGGAATCCAGATTGCCAGGAGAAATATCAATAAAGTCATATGAACTTCCTTGGTGGCTCAGATGATAAAAGTGTCTGCCTACAATGCAGGAGACCCAGATTTGATCCCTGGGTCAGGAAGATCCCCTGGAGAAGGAAGTGGCAACCCACTCCAGTACTCTTGCCTGGAAAATCCCATGGGTGGAGAAGCCTGGTAGGCTACAATACAGGAGTTTGATGGACAGGGAAGCCTGGAGTGCTATAGTCCATGGGGTCGCAAAGGGGCGGACGTGACTGAGCAACTGAACTGAAGTGAATCAGAGTGGAATCTCAGAGAAAGAATGGAAATTATTTTTTAAAAAATCAAATGGAATTTCTATGACTAAAAATTATACTATCTGAAATTTAAGTCCGTCACATGATCTTATATATTGGAGATAGTAGAAGGTAATGTTAATAGACTTGAGGAAAAATCAGTAGCCGCTATTTAATATGAAGAACAGAAAGGAGAAAAACATTTGAAAATTAAACAAACTGATGTGATAACACAAGATAATATAAATTCACCCAGTATACTTGTACTTGAAGTAAAAACAGGAGTATAAAGATACTCAGAAAGTAAATATTTGAAAAATAATTGGAACTCTTTTAAATTTGGTGCAAAACACTAACAAGAAGCTCATCTAAACTAAATACAAATAGATATAAAGAAAATTATACATAAGACATCACAATCAAATTGCTAAAAATAAAAAAAAAAAAGAGCAAGCTATTTCAGTCAGTCAGAGGTAGAGGAAGGCATAGAACATATATGGAAGCAATTATGAGTGCTGGAAATGGCAGAGGCCAGAAGATACTAGAAGAACATTATTAACATGTTGAGGAAAAAAGCCTACCCTCAGTTCTGCAGCCAATGAAAACGCCCTTCAGAAATGAAGGCAAGAGTGCTGAGTATAATAGAAGCCCCAGCTCACAACTGGCTCTGGCTTTAGTTCTCCCATCTCTATCCTACCTTCCATCAAGGTGACAGCTACCAAGAAGACCTAGGGGAAGGCATGATCCACCCCCACCCCCGATGCCGCTCTCTCATCAAAGCCGCTGGGCACATTCAGACTGCAAAGGGACACTCCCACACAAGGACACCCTTTTGAGGCTGGATAGGCAAGTGTTTCACTTAATTACACGAGTCAGAGAAATTTAAACAAAATGAGAAGACAAAGGAATTTGTTTCAAGTGAAATAACAAGGGAAAAAAACTGTAAAAAATACTAATAAAATAATGTACCAAACAAAGAGTTTAAAATGTTTGTAATAATGCTAACTGAACTTGGAAAAAACAATGAATGAGCACAGTGAGAATTTAGCAAGGAACTAGAAAATTTTAAAACAGAATAGTCAGAGCTGAAGAATAAAATAACTGAAAGGAAAAGCACACTAGGGGGAACAAATGGCAGACTAGGTGACCTAGAAGACGTAAGTGATCTGAAGGATAGAATAATGGAAATCACCCTGTCAAAACAGAAAATATAAAGCAAGCAAGCAAAAATGAGGAAAGTTTAAGGCACCATAGCATTATAGGGGTCCCAAGGAGAAGAGACAAAGGGATGGAAATGTATTTATGAAATTGTGACTGAAAATTTCCTACGTCCAAATGAAGAAGGAAATAGATGCCCGGGTACAGGAAACAGAGTCCCAAACAAGATGATCCCGAAGAGACCCACACCAAAAATATCACAATTAAAATGGCAAAGATTAAAGAAAAAGAGAG
>SJYC01149073.1:0-14818 GCA_006408675.1 Madoqua kirkii | reverse complement strand
CGACCCCATGGACTGCAGCCTACCAGGCTCCTCCATCCATGGGATTTTCCAGGCAAGAGTACTGAAATGGGGTGCCATTGCTAATATGTTTAGGCTCAAGTAAATAAAGTTCATTTAAAATGAATTACATAACATGATATTTAATTAACTCAAATTATTCTGTCTCTGGTACTAATATTTTGTTATTTAGTATTAAACAGAAATATACAAATCTAGGTTATTGCCTACTGAAACACTGTTAGACCTTGGGAAAGTGATTTCAGTTTCCTTAGACACAATTTGTTTATCTTTAAAATTAAACTGTAAGATTGCTATTGGGTATAAAATTCTGAGTCTGTTACTCTCTAGAAGGCAATGGCACCCCACTCCAGTACTCTTGCCTGGAAAATCCCATGGACAGAGGAGCCTGGTGGGCTGCCGTCTATGGGGTGGCACAGAGTTGGACACGGCTGAAGCGACTTCCCTTTCACTTTTCACTTTCATGCATTGGAGAAGGAAATGGCAACCCACTCCAGTGTTCTTGCCTGGAGAATCCCAGGGACGGGGGAGCCTGGTGGGCTGCCGTCTATGGGGTCGCACAGAGTTGGACACGGCTGAAGCGACTTAGCAGTAGCAGCTGGTGGCAGCTAAGTTATTTGAATTGGAGATATATGCTTATGTTGTCAGTCTGGACCTAAGGAGAAAAAGTAAAAGAATAATATAGTATATTTGCTATGTAGATGAATAAGCAGAACCAAGTTTATTTTTGTTCTTATTTCTATTGCTGTTGTTTGATGTGTTATTGTGACAAATTTGCACCTAAAACATAATAAACTCTTGTTTTTCTGGATCCTTTGGAATGAGAAGCCCATGTTGTTATGAGCAGGGAAAGATGGTGTAGGTACATAACTGCAGATGATCTCTGCTAATCAGAGGGAATCTTTTTGAAATTATTAGTGGGAAATATCAGTTATTTATATTCCTATCATGGTTGATGATTATTGGTCCTTCTCTAATTAGGAACATATTTATCCTCTATTATATCATATAGATTTTCCATGAGAGCAAAGTGATTTGGAAAGGGAAGTACATGCCTACAGAAATACGGAACAGTGATAACTCTTAACTCACAGACCAAGGACCCAAAGTGGATTTGTGCCAATTACCAGTTATTCTAATTATATATTCAGGGTTCTGGCTAATAACTGTTCTATCATTTCCATTGACACTAGTAACTCTAGTTCTATAATAACTCCTCTTTCAGTCATCCCTGGCTTAGAGAGCCATCACCAAAGCCTTCTATCGGTAAAGGTTTCCAGCCCCACCAACAGTGGATCTTCTTTCAACACAACCACTTCTCTGAGTTCAATATGTTTCTCAACCTTAGCAATATTGGCATTTTAGCCAAATAATTGTGTGAATGTGTATGTGTTATTGCGTATTTTGCAGGATGTTTAACAGCATCCTGAACTCTACCCAACAGATACCCAGTAGCACGTCTGTACTCTACCCAGTAGATACCACTAGCACTTCTCTAGCTGTAACAACATTAAATGTCTCCTGACAGTGACAATCCTTGAGAAAGCATGGGGAGAAAATTGTCCCTGGTTGAAAACTACTATGTGGGGGAATTCTAGACCTGCAAGCTGTGTTAGCATGGGCTGTAAGTCTATTTTACTTCTACAAATATCCTATTCACAAGTTTGCACTGTGCTAATAACAGATGCTGGAGGAATGTGGGTAGAAATTAATTTTGAGGGAGCCAGAATAAATATGGAAGATTCTAACTGTAAGTTGGACCAGAATTTATTGATATGGGGGTCCTTAGCAGGAATAAAATTCAGTGTGCTAATATATAGAATTTGGAGTTATTTAAATTATTCACTTACCAGTTCTCAGCCTTTTGGCTAATGTCAAGTATCAATTATTCATTTACTTAGTTGATTTAAAGAAGAACCCATTGGGAGCCCACTCTAAATAAAAGTGAAATCCTAACATCATGAGACTCAGAGCAAGAGACAATTCTCCAGGTGAACCAGTCTAAAGTTTGAGTAGCTTTATTCCCAATTGCTTATGATCTAGTATATTCAAATGAATTTAAAGCATCTAAGGCAGATTAGGGTCCTCCTAAAGGACAGAACTCTGATAAGTTCACCCTGTCTCCCACTTTGTAAGAAACAAGGAGTGACTATGGATTAGAATATGCTTGAAATCAACAGCAGGCTTGCCTGGCTGATCAGGGTCTTAGAAGGACAAAGCAGTTCTGGAATAGAGACATGTGAATGTACATATAGAAATAGGAAAGAAGTATGAAATCTGGGTATCACACATTCATATGCATCAGAAAGCATCTTCCAGAGAAGAGGCACTGAACAACTCAACAGACGGAATTATTCGTCTAGCTGTAGTTAGTCAAGTCTTTCTCATTAACCACTCTGGTGCTGGCACTATGGGAACCTGAGTAAAGCAGCCACTGAAGTAGATAGAGTTCATACATGGGCCCCAGAAATCAGTCTTCTAGAAACAAAGAGTAATGTTGAATTGTTTATATGAGTGTCAACCTGACTACACTGGGCCTCTTCTAACATGGAAGGGACAACCAGAAATTCATGCTGATAGAAACAGACAGGTATTCTGGTACATTTTGTTTGTCTTTCCTGTAGGATTCACTTTTGTGAGACCCCACATATATATGGCATCAGAACAAGGGTCACACTTTACAGCAAAGGAAATTTCAGAGTTGGAACATGGGCAATTATCATTTCATACACCACACAATCTAAAATCTATTGGCCCAACAGATCAGTAGAATAGTATGTTAAAGTCCCATTAAAGAGATAATTTGAAGATGACGCATTATAATAATGTATGATAACGTGGTACTATCTTCTAGGATGCAGAAGAGTATAAACTCTTCATAAATATCTTTACACAGCACTTTACTCCTCATAGTAATAACAATCCAGGAACAAAATGATAATAGCAAAAATAGTTCCACTTACCATCATTTCCAGTGATCCACTTGGGAGTCTGTGCTATCTGTCCCTGCAATTCTATGCATTAAAATTTCAGAAATCCTGGTTCTCAAAGTGGGAGAAATTGTCACCTGAGGATAGAACAAGAATTCCGTTGCATTGTATAATAATCATGGTGTTAATGATAACAATACAACATTAATTAAAAAAAGATTTCTCAAACACCATTATATGCAAGACCCTGCCTCAGTTTTGACCCTACTTGGGCAACTATATCCAAGACAGATTAATGTAGTGATATAAAGGACCAGCTATCTCAACTGAAATTTGGAAAGACCCAAAGGACCACTCTAACTCCATTTTGATTCACTGTAATAGCCAGGACATGGAAGCAAGCTAGATGTCCAGCAGATAAATGGATAAGAAAGCTGTGGTACATATACACAATGGAATATTACTCAGCCATTAAAAATAATACATTTGAATCTATTCTAATGAGGTGGATGAAACTGGAACCTATTATACAGAGTGAAGTAAGCCAGAAGGAAAAACACCAATACAGTATAATAACACCTATATATGGAATTTAGAAAGATGGTAACAATAACCCTATATGCGAGACAGCAAAAGAGACACAGATGTATAGAATAGTCTTTTGGATTCTGTGGGAGAGGGCAAGGATAGGGTGATTTGAGAGAATAGCATTGAAACATGCATATTATCATATGTGAACCAGATCACCAGTCCAGGTTCAATGCATGAGACAGGGTGCTCAGGGCTGGTACTCTGGGATGACCTTGAGGGATGGGATGGGGAAGTAGGTGGGAGGGGGGGTTCAGGATGGGAAACACAGGTACACCCATGGCTGATTCATGTCAATATATGGCAAAACCACTACAATATTGTAAAGTAATTAGCCCCCAATTAAAATAAATTACATTAAAAAACAGTGTGTTAAATTAACTCGAATAGAAACAATCAAATATCAGAATCAACAATTGAACTTAGGTGTATATTGCTTTTAGGTCTAAATCCAAATTTCATTACCTACTCTGCAAAAACATAGATGGTCCCCTTAAAGATTTTACTGTTATCCTCTGGTCTGACGTTAAACTTTGTGAGGGAACTGAAAAGATATTGTAAGTGGAAGTTTTCTAGTATGCTCTCCTGGAAGATTTAGACAGTGACAGCTTCTCTGATGCTGGATTCCAACAATAAAGGCAGCTTCTCCAGCACCTAATTCTAACAGTGCATGATCAAATATCAGAGTCAACAATTGAACTTAGGTGTATATTGCTTTTAGGTCTAAATCCAAATTTCATTACCTACTCTGCAAAAACATAGATGGTCCCCTTAAAGATTTTACTGTTATCCTCTGGTCTGACGTTAAACTTTGTGAGGGAACTGAAAAGATATTGTAAGTGGAAGTTTTCTAGTATGCTCTCCTGGAAGATTTAGACAGTGACAGCTTCTCTGATGCTGGATTCCAACAATAAAGGCAGCTTCTCCAGCACCTAATTCTAACAGTGCATGAAGCATTCCTAGTGCCCAGATTCTACACTGGGGGGTTGTGTATTAACAATTCCTTTTATTCTCTATACTGAATATTTGACATACTGGAACGTTGCTGACCCTGAAGAGACTGCTTCTCCCAGGGTTAGCTGATTTCCAAAGTCAGCAAACAATTCATCTTCAAGAACTTATTCATACTACTAACCAATCCAAAGCCCATAACCCCAAACATGTTCTTCATCAGTCTCACACTCGGGGCCACTATCCCCCTGCTCTACTTTTCCCAGGATCAGGTACCAGACAACTCAGGACAGATCCTGTGTCCAGAGCCTGCTCAAATTATTCGAACTAACCAATCATGAGTTTACTTACACTGCCTTACTTTTTCCTTCCCATGGAGTCTCTTTCCCCTATTTTCTCCTAAGTTTTTGCCTCTTCACTGATATTGGTACCTTGGCATACTCTCTCCTCTTGGGATGTATGAGTAAAATAAACTATCTTTTCAAAGGCAGTAATCTCCTGATCTGTTGGTATAACCAATCCTGAGTAACAAAACCTATATTTTGAAACTGGTGTCTTCCCCTGCACTGGGTTTCTGCAAACAGTTATCAGCAGCACTCAGGGACCAGCAGCTTCCCCTGGCATACCCCTGGGTGATTTCATAGTGGAGTGCCTCTGGTATGAAATCTCCCCATGAGAAACTTTCCCCAGATACCAAGATAGTCACTACTGGCAAGTTCTGAAGGACAGATTCCTACAAGATCCACTGTAATAACTCCTCTGTCTTCCAGTGAGCTGAGATCTCAGGCCTGGCTTGGGGAAAAGGAGACTCTTTTTTGGATACCTTACCTCAGCCCTAGGCTACTACACTTCTTATGTTTCATTTCCAAATTCATTAGCTTTCTCTTTCTTACTAGCCAACACCTTTTTTTTTTTTTCCAATCCCCTGTTACAGTTAGCAAGTGTTTACAGTAAACTTTTCTTGCTCAGATAACTGTGTGGTTTTATCTCCTAATTGGATTTGAATTTATACAATATTTTATTTGATTCACCTTATAGTAGTTATTTAACCAGTTTTCACAAGAGTAATAACAATTGTTGTTGCTTAGTCACTAAGTCATGAACTGTAGCCCACCCACTAGGCTCCTTTTTCCATGGGATTTCCCAGGCAAGAATACTGGGGTGGGTTTCCATTTCCTTCTCCAATAATAACATACTTTGTGAATAAAGAAGCACATTTTTATTCCTCCTTCATTAGATATAACTATTATTTTTAATTTTACTAAAAATTATTCTGGACCAAGGAATTTTTCAATCTATGTGTGTGTATAGAAAATCAAATATGGAGGAAAAGTAACATGAAATCTTCATGAGCCATGTGAGGGTGGGATAGCCAAATTAAGACACAATGCTCCCAGTAATGCAAGCCAAGCAATACATTTTGCTAAAGATTCTCTATCACAAAGAACAACCTAATTTTTTATTTTTGACATACTTTCTAGTTAACCTAAGATTTAGACAACCTACTGTTTCTGTTGATTAACTCAAAGTTTGCCCTCCAAATATTTCATTTTTAAAACAAATCAAGAGGTCAATTCATTTGCCAGGTACTCTGTGGAGGATAAATTTTGGTAGAGTCATACTGGTAACATCTAAATCAAAATAGAAATTATATAGACTTTCTACATCATGGCATGGTTATAAAGTCATCTGACTTTTTCTATTAATTTTCTCCCAACAAGTGAACACTCGGGAAGCCTGAAGATCTGTGAACAATTTCTATAGGGAAAATATCGGTTCTTAAACCTCTTATTTCTCCTTTTATGGATGGTTCACATATCTGTTTAGAATTATTATTAAACTCTATAAAGAAGTTAGAAGATAAAGATCAGGGATCAAACTCATGAGTTTTTTAAATTTTCCACAGTGTTTCTGCCTTTGACATAGAAAAATATAGGAGTTTATGTAAGAAAAATATATCAGACTCTGGAAAAAAAATAGATGTTAGATGAACTTAAGGTTGTTTTTCACATGTGAAACAGCAAACTGTTAAATACTTTGCCCATCAACACAGGTTTCTCGCTCCTTACTTCTACCCCCATTACTTCAAGATTTCTTTGTTGTAGCTCAGAATCATTTCACTGGTTTTCATGTATGATAAAAAACCTACCATAAAAGAAAAAACTTAACCAAAGATAAGAGGGAAATAAGTAGTCTTTGAAAGATAAGATCCCTGATCTAATTCTAGATTTGCTTCTTACTACACTACTGAAGTTCAGTTCCCTACATTGTAAAACAAGAAATCTTATGATGTCAAATTATAAGAGCATGAGAACACCTTTAAAAGTTATTTTCTCATAATGTAGAAAGAACTTATTGTTGTTCAGTCACCCAGTCATGTTCAACTCTGCAGCACCATGGACTGCAACACAGCAGGCCTCCCTGTCCCTCACCATTTCCTGGGGTTTGCCCACGTTTGTGTCCATTGCATCAGTAATACATCCAGTCATCTCATCCTCTGACATCCTCTTTTCCATCTGCCCTCAATCTTTCCCAGCATCAGGCACTTTTCCAATGAATTGGCTATTTGCATCAGGTGACTGCTATATTGAAGCTTCAGCTTCAGCATCAGTCCTTTCAATCAGTACTCAGGGTTGATTTCCCGTAAGATTGACTGGTTTGATCTCCTTGCTGTCCAAGGGACTCTCAGTAGTCTTCTCCAACACCACAATTTGAAGGCATCTGTTCTTTGGTGCTCTGCTTTCTTTACAGTTCAGCTCTCACAGCCATATGTGACCACTGGGAAAACCACAGCCTTGGCTATATTGACTTTTGTTGGCAGAATAACATCTCTGCTTTTCAATATACATTTATGTTTGTTATAGCTTTCCTGCCAAGAAACAAACGTCTTCTTATTTCATGGCTGCAGTCACCATCCACAGTGATTTTATAACCCAAGAAGAAGAAATTTGTCACTGCTTCCACCATTTCCTCTTCTATTTGCCGTAAAATGATGAAACCTACTCTTAATGAATAGAAATGCTTTTTTTCTGATAATTTCAAATACATGTTGTCTTAGTCCATTTGGAGGGGATTATCAGGCTCAGTGGTAAAGAATCTTCCTTCCAATGCAGGAGACACAGGAGATAAAAGTTTGAACCCTGGATTGGGAAGATCCCCTAGAGGAATAAATGGCACCCCATTACAGTATTCTTGCCTGGAGAATTCCATGGACAGAGGAGCCTGGTGGGCTACAGTCCATGGGGTCACAAAGAGTCAGACATGACAGCGTGCACACACACACACACACACACACACACACACACACACACACACACGCTAGTCCATTTGAGCTGCTATAACAAAATATCATAGAGTGAGTGGCTTATAAATAACACAAGTTTATTTCTAATAGTTCTAAAGTCTGAGCTGTCCAACATTGGTACACATCGGTGCATGTGGTGTCTTTAAGAGTCCATTTCCTGATTGACAGACAATTGTCTTCTTCCTGTATCTTCACATGGTGAATGGGAAGGGGAAGGCAGGTCTCCAGGGTCTCTTTTTACAAGTGTGCTAATCCCATTCATGAGTGCTCTGATCTCATGACCTAATAACCACCTAAAGCCCCTACTTCCAAATGCAGCCTTTAACATATGAATTATGGGGACAGACACAAGCCATCAGTCTGCAGCGCATCTGATAGCCTCTTTCAACACTACCTACCCACTAACACATTGTATGGTGTGCTTATTGGAAATGAACATGTTACATTCATATGCATTTACTCAGCCTCAAAAATAAAGCAAACAGAATATTCCTGATCACAGATTCCCATTTTGCTTTCCAACCTTTAATTATTTTATATTTGTTTAAAATTTATAGTGATTTTCTTTCTTGACCAATATTTGATTGTCATGTCATAGTTACTGTGTTATGGGTGGTTCACAGTTACTACAGTTCCTCCCTTTTGATAAATTTTGTTTCCATATACAAGGACCACCCAATGAGGTAATTAGGCAGTTCATTTCTCCAGCTCATTTCTTCTTCATGACTTAAATGAGTCTTCCTGTTTACTGTCTGAATCCTGGGGATACAGAGAAAAGGCAGGAATTCTCTAATATGTTTACTAAGGAGGCAAAGACATGGATAACTGGGGGTAAGGAGAGCAGACTGTTTAGAGGGTTTATGAAAGAAGCAAAGAATTTATATCATTTAATGCATTTAAATCGGACTAGGCAAAATACTTGAGGATAAAGGCTGGAAAGCAGGTTTGTTGTTGTCTCAAGGGATGAGGAAAAATAATCCAAGTGCTCTCTTCCACTTCTTACTAATTTGATTAAGCAACTTGATCCCAGCCTTTTTAGTGACTTTTTGAAGAAACCAATTGGTGGCAGTTAGAAGGTTGGCTTTACTACATGGACATCTGCTCTAGGAGCTAAGCCTAGAATTGATTAATTTCAAATATGTCAGCAGCTGTCAAGAGGTAACAATTTCAAGTCATTTCTAACCTAAGCCAGAAGCAAACCAATAACACAGAAATAAAATTGCTTATGAATCCATGGATACATCAAAATCCTGTTACATAAACATTTTAGTCACTTCTTTAGTTCCAGCATTTTAATTTAAAAACATTGAGCCAGCTCTAGACTTTAATTAATGGATTATTTATAAAAGACTCTGGTTTGCCATTTTATTGGATATATCATACAGTCTCCAAATGTCAGCACAAACAATGTGCTTTTGTATTGTAACTTAAGTGTTTAATACAAATAAAATAGCTTAGCATTTAATGTGCTTTTTAACAGTTCCCAAGTGTTTACTCTTACTGTGAATGCTTAAAGCCTACAAATCCTATATTCTTAGTCACCAGTTAGTAGTGAGTCTTTTTTTTTCAGCTTATATCATTTGCCCTTTTTAAAGCCCCTCTTTGGCTTCCTTATGCCTTTAGGATGATAAGAAATCTCATTATAAGATATTAACACCAAACTGGGTCTGGCCTGCATCTCTTTCCCCAGCCTCAAATTCCAGCACTTTGCCTCTTCACTTTCCGTTTTTTAAACCTTTCTGCTCCTCTTTCAGGTCCAGAACCAGTCCTGTTTGTTCCCTTCTACTTCAGGATCTCTAACAATGCTGTATCCTCTGCTGGAATACTTCTCCCTGCCTTCTTTAACAAATTAATGTCTGTCTGTTCCTGCTCTGAGTTCAGTCCAAGCATTCCCTCAGGGAAAGTGCCCTGTGATCCCTCCTTAGGTCAAAGCCCTACTGTAAGCTCTTACAGTGCCTCTTTATCCCCAGTCATATCCACTTGAACTATATTGGATTATTGCCTTTCTTCCAGACTAGAATCTAGGGAGCTGTCTCTTTGTTCACCTTTATATCATTAGCACCTTGAAAGTACACAGTGCATCTCTATTGAACAAATGAATTACAGGGAAGTAATTGAACATCACTAAAAAATCATATAGCACGTGTGAGTAAATTGCAATTGGGTCTAGTATTCACAAGGCTAATCATTATAGGAAAGTTTAAACCAACATGACCAACATCAATTTTTCTTACATCATTTGGCTAATGTCCTGTTACTGTTGTGTATGGCAAGTGTATTTCTTATATCGTGAAATAAAAGTGTACAAGTTTGCTTAAAAAAAAGAAAATCTCACAGGGAAGTGAAATCAATGAAGCAAGAGCTACATCTCAGGTGAAATTACCATATCCTCAAAAGAAGAAATAAAATCAGAATAAATAATTAGGAAATAAAATTATATTAATGCAATGAAATTAAAATCCTTCATTACTGTTAAGAATATGAAAATTCTATTGAAATGGGGAAGAATATAATTTTTTAAACCTTAAGATAAACTTGGAATTTTTAAATAAGAGACAAAGGTGAAACACTAAGGAGACTGGAATATATGCAGCAGTGTGTTTAAGAATGTTCATAGATTAGACTGGAAAACTCTGTGTATGTGTGTATATGTTATGAATTTCACACTGAGCTGTTTGGAAATAATCATAGAAGGAATGTGGGATTTCTGTATTATTTTTGTTGAAAAAATTGACAGTATAAAATCATTTTCATATTGATTAATCAAGAGAACTAGAGAAAAGAGGCAGAATTTTGGGAGGTACAGAGACCATATTTTTGGCAGTAATACAGACAGGTAGGCAGGCCTGCAATGAGAATGAGATAGGAAGCAGATATATAAGATATTCTGAAGGCACAATTGGTAGGTTAATCACTTATACATAGTTAGAGGAAAATAGAAAGATCAAAATGATACCTGGTCAAAGACCTGTTGAAAGATTTTTTTATAAACACATCCAAAAACAAGATTCTTTTAGTCTTGGCCTTTCTACATATTTTCAAACCTTATCAATGTTTTTAGTTTTGGACTATGCAAACTTCCACTGATATTCTTTATACCCACATATATATATATATAAAGATAAACAATTTTTAGTAATGAAAAAAAAAGGTACTTTTGCATTGGTGTAAGCACTTTGGACTCAGAATGAGTTTGGATCACCATAGAAATTGGTTATATAACCAATTTTCTCCATATTATTTCAAATTTTACTACATAAAAATTCAACAATATAGCATGAGAGGAACAAAGCTTAAATATGGAACTTATTTTTCTACATGTTTCTTTTACAAAGAAAAGTCTTACAGAAAATAAGCAAAGCACATCTGTCAAGGGGATTCCCAGGCAGTGCTAGTGGTCAAGAACACACCTGCCAGTGCAAGAGATGTAAGCACATAGGTCAGTCCCTGGGTTGGGAAGAGCCCCTGGAGAAGGCCATGGCAACCCACTCCAGTATTCTTGCCTGGAGGATGCCATGGACAGAGGAGCCTGGTGAGCTATGGCACATAGGGTCGCAAGGAGCTGGTCATGACTGCAGTGACTTCTGTCAAAATATCTGCCAATAATAAAGCAGTTCAACAACAAATTTATTAACCAATAATACATATTTTTAATTTTTTAGAATTCTGTAATTGTAAATCACATAAATGCTGTACAATGTTGTTTAGTTAAATGGCTTTAAAAATACAAAAAGTTCTGTTGTGGCATTTGGGAGGGCTCTACAAATAATTAATTAGACTTTAAATTTTGAAAAGTGTATTTTAACTCTTTGAAACTTGAGGTGGGAGACAACATCCACAGCGAATGTATTTTATGTTACATGGCCACCCTGGAGTACCATTAACACATTAAGTTTCTCTTCAGAGTTAACTCATCTTGTGCAAATCTCACACTGTCTTCGGGTATCTCCACGCATGTACTTGAACTTTTTGTAAATGTTCTTATCAATTAAGAAAGTGAAGTTCAGCACTATGTTTCTTGAATTTTTAATACAAAATTCAGTCCTGAGCATATTCATTAATGCAAATTAGTACAAGTGATTCTGTTACTCAGGGACATGTATCTGAATCAAGCCCTATTAATAAGACTCAGGTGCATTGGCTCAGCAGTGAAATTAACCTTTTCCTGCATATAAACAACATTCAAAATATGAAAAACCACTGCTCTAGTATAATTGCTAGTTTGCAGAAAAAAATAAGAGAGGCTCACAAAAATATAATGGTTTACCTGAGGTCACACAAATTGTGAGAGAAAGCACAGACACATACATACACACACACACACAATCTGATCCCTAGATCTTTGTTTTTCCAGTATATGATGTCAGCTTTGAAAATACTAGATTCATCTTTTAATGTTATTATAAAATTGAAGAGTTATAAAGGACTGTTTGTGAGAGTGATATGCATTTGGAAGTCCTAAGAATTAACGTTTTTCATTGATGGGAACCTTTAAAAATATGTATTTCTCATATCTTCAATTTTTAGTCTTTGATGTACTTGAGAAACCATGTTATGGAGGTAAAGTGAAAATCAGTTGCTTTCCTTGTGTTTTTCTGTAGAACAAGGTACCTGGGTGACAATGGATTTGGCAACTATTAATTATCGTTCCAGGGAATACTGTTTTAGAGCAATTACTTCATGAATACTCTATTCCATCCAAAGGATGTTTCCAAGGCTTCACCAAAGACCTGTAAAATTTGTCCTGTTATTTGAAATGTCATGCCAACAGCTGTTTATTTTGAATATGTGAAACTTGTAGCTAGATTATGAAGACCCCACTTCAAACTGGTCATTGAATTTCTAATCTATCAGTTCCACTTGTACATTATGTTTCTCTCACAGGGGCAGTTAACACTGTAGAATTTCATTAAATAGCTCAGACACACGTTGGCTTACTACATTTTAAAGACGGGAGATGTTTATCTTTTGATTTCATATTGGAAACCAGTGAGTATTCCAAAAACTGTCAACCATGTGATTTCAAGCCATACATTGCATTTTGCTACTAATACCCATTGGGAAAAAAAAATCTCAGTGCTTTATGTTTTCTACTTTGGATATGTAGTAAACAACTTGTTCCCTCTTAGACTTGATTAGAATTTTAGATTTTTTTTTAATTGTTTTCTTTTGAATTTTAAGTTATGACTCAAATCATGTTCTGACCAATTATTCTTGACAGTCATTTGCACATAAGTTTGAAGCATAACAATAGGCCTTACAAACATTTCTTTTACACGCAAGTTGTTATCCCATCTATAACCTTTTTTTTAATCTCTGATTTATCATTAATAGATCTTCCCTGTAGCTCAGATGGTAAAGAATCTGCCTACGATGCAGGAAACCTGGGTTCAATCCCTGGGTCACCTTTTTTTAATCTCTGATTTATCATTAATAAAACATATGTGAATTATTGGAGCAGAATGTCTTCTTGTCATAGACTTAAATTTTAATGCATTTTCAAAATGTCAGATATTTTTTAACACTTTACCTCATAGATATGTTATATATGTATATACATTTACTCAAATACTCATCATTTTAAGGCATTACATTTTCTATTATACTCTTAAAAATGATATTTATAGTTATAGAAATATGAAATATAGAAAAGATGTATAGGTGAAAGTTAAAAAAAACACGGATTATTGGCAACAAACATTATTTAAGTAAAAAGTGATCTTTGTTCCTACTCTAGGAGTCTTCCTGACCCAGAAATCAAGCCTGTGTTTCTTGTGTCTCCTGCATGAGGAGGCAGATTCTTTACCACTGCACCACCTGGAAAGTCCCTAAAAAATGATTTACTGGGTGAATAATATATGCAGATATATTACTGAAAAAATAAACTAATCTACAGTGAAGTGTGCAAAATCTAATAAAATAGATCTAGTATCTGATATTTTAAAGTAAGTAGACTGCAGAAGAGCTTCCCAGATGGCTTAGTGGGTAGAGAATCCACCTGCCAATGCAGGAGACACAGACAGATGCCAGTTGGATCCTCAGGTCAGAAAGATTCCCTGGAAGAGGGTATGGTGACCCATTCCATGGACAGAGGAGCCTGGTGGGCTACAGTCCAGAGGGTCACAAAGAGTCAGACATAACTGAAGTGACTGAACATGCACACAGATGACAAAAATATCACTTTAATTAAAACCAGATACAAATAAATAATAAGAAAAATGTAAGAAAGTGATCAAGTTTGGATGGTCAAAACACACATGGATGGCTTCTCAGAGGGCAAGTGGGAAGGAAGAAACAAAGTCATGTTTTTAGAATAAAAAATGATGAATGAAGAACTGCAAACATTATTACACAAACAAGATCATTCAAAGGATGGTACAATACAGCCAGAAGTGCACAATTCTGGCAATTTCCCCAGTATACCATGCGCTTTTTCTGCATTCTGTTCATTCATATTTTTATCAATCCCCTACTCATTTTTTTCCCCAGGAGTCCTTAGCAAACTTGTCTTCCAAATATTAAGTCAAGAATAACCTCTTCTGTAAAACCCTGTCTCACCTTTCTGGAAGCCTGGGGGGTGGATTTCTCTAAATTTTGACTGGTTCCAATTATAATCACTATTCTAAATCACTGGTTCTTTATCTTGGTTACACACTGGAACCATCTAGGGTGTTTTAAATGTGCTGAAGCCTTGATCCCACCCTCAGAGATGCATATTTAAGTGGTTTAGGAGTACCATGGGCATTGCGATTTTTTTTTTAAGGAAAAAAAAAAGCAAAGTGATTCTACAGTTCAGCAAAGTTTGAGCACGCTGACATGTGTGTTAGCAGTTGTGATATTTGAGTTGTCTGTATAAGGCTTCTCCTATGCCATGTCTGAATCTGTAATGTTATACAGAGAGACCCCTGTCCTTTGGTGCTGGTTGGGAACGTGAAATGTATGCTGCTAAAGAGCAGAGGTTTTACCATGAGACCAAATGAGTTGGAATTGCAGTTCCCTCACTTACTAAGAATGTGCCTTTGGGCAA
>SJYC01149071.1:0-14757 GCA_006408675.1 Madoqua kirkii | reverse complement strand
GATCAGAGCCACAGTCAGTTCCTGGTCTTGTTTTTGTTGACTGTATAGAGCTTTTCCATCTTTAGCTCCAAAGAATATAATCAGTCTGATTTCAGTGTTGACCATCTGGTGATGTCCATGTGTAGAGTCTTCTCTTGTGTTGTTGGAAGAGGGTTTCTGTTATGACCAATAAGTTATTTTGGCAAAAATCTATTAGCCTTTGCCCTTCTTCATTCTGTATTCCAAGGCCATATTTACCTGTTACTCCAGATGTTTCTTGACTTCTTACTTTTACATTCCTGTCCCCTATAATGGAAAAGATATCTTTTTGGGGTGTGAATTATAAAGGTCTTTTAGGTCTTCATAGAACCATTCAACTTCAGCTTCTTCCGCATTACTTGTTGGGGCATAGACTTGGATTACTGTGATATTGAATGGTTTGCCTTGGAGACAAACAGAGATCATTCTGTTGTTTTGAGGTTGCATCCAAGTACTGCATTTCAGACTCTTTTGATGACCATGATGGCTTCTCCATTTCTTCTAAGGGATTCCTGCCCGCAGTAGTAGATATACTGGTCATCTGAGTTAAATTCACCCATTCCAGTCCATTTTAGTTTGCTGATTCCTAGAATGTCGACTTTCACTCTTGCCATCTCCTGTTTGACCACTTCCAATTTGCCTTGATTCATGGACCTGACGTTCCAGGTTCCGATGCAATATTGCTCTTTACAGCATCGGACCTTGTTTCTATCACCAGTCACATCCACAACTGGGTATTGTTTTTGCTTTGGCTCCATCCCTTCATCTTTTCTGGAGTTATTTCTCCACTGATCTCCAGTGGCACATTGGGCACCTACTGACCTGGAGAGTTCCTCTTTCAGTATCCTATCATTTTGCCTTTTCATACTCTTCATGGGGTTCTCAAGGCAAAAATATTGAAGTGGTTTGCATTGCCTTCTTCAGTGGGCCACATTCTGTCGGACCTTTCCACCACGACCTGTCCATCTTGGGTGGCCCCACCGGGCATGGCTTACTTTCATTGAGTCAGACAAGGCTGTGGTCCGTGTGATTAGATTGACTAGTTTTCTGTGATTATGGTTTCAGTGTGTGCCCTCTGATGCCTTCTCGCAACTCTTACCATCTTACTTGGGTTTCTCTTACCTTTGATGTGGGGTATCTCTTCATGGCTGCTCCAGCAAAGTGCAGCCGCTGCTCCTTACCTTGGACGAGGGGTGTCTCCTCACTGCCGCCCCTCCTGACCTTAAACCTTATATGTATTATGGTGGTCTGTGCCAGAGCAACTTCAACAGTTTGGGCAGTGGCGGAAAGGCTGCCAACCACCTGGGTTCTGTGGCTTAAAAATTTGACTTTGCCTTGTATTGGATTTTGTGTTTTGTTTTGACATTTTTGGAATTTTCCCGTGGCTGCTCAGCAGCTGCGCCACACACACTTGTATTTGCAATGCAATCTGGGGCTTGGCTAATGACCCTGCACCCCTGCGGGCGGTCTCTGACGAATTTTGTGCTGGTGGGGCAGAACTAAGTATGAGGCACCAAAGAACACAGTGGCTAGCAATACAGACTATGAAGAAGGATAGACTTAACTTTGATTTCTTACTTTGTGAGATATGAAGTGAGATGTTCAGTCTCTCAAAGACAGTTCCTTAAGCATTGCTCCCCTTTCTGTTTGGTAATAAAAATTTTCAGGGTGATTGTGAAAATTAAATTAGATGATATGTAAAGTGCTAGGCATTATATCATTTACATAGTAAAGTACTCAGTGTGTGTGTGTGTGTGTATGTATATGTTCAGTCACAGCCATGTCTGAATGTTTGAAATGCCATGAACTGTAGTCTGCCAGGCTCCTCTATCCATGGGATTTTCCTGGAAGGAATAATGGTGTTGTTTGCCATTTCCTCCTCCACAGAATGCAGTTTTAATTGAATAACAAAATCAAGCTTTAAACATATACATAGGATAAAAAATTAATACAAAAAGAGTATATCAATATTAAGCCTATATAATATGATATATAACACACAGTCCTAGGGAGTGTGTGTGTGTGTGTGTATGTATATGTTCAGTCACAGCCATGTCTGAATGTTTGAAATGCCATGAACTGTAGTCTGCCAGGCTCCTCTATCCATGGGATTTTCCTGGAAGGAATAATGGTGTTGTTTGCCATTTCCTCCTCCACAGAATGCAGTTTTAATTGAATAACAAAATCAAGCTTTAAACATATACATAGGATAAAAAATTAATACAAAAAGAGTATATCAATATTAAGCCTATATAATATGATATATAACACACAGTCCTAGGGTACAGAAGGTATATAATGTAATCTAACATGATATAGCATGACCTCTAAGATCTTTCTTATTCTATGATACCAGAACTCTATGAATTCCGGTACAATGATAAATGAAAAATACCCTTTGACATATTAATGCATTTATTTCCATTCTCTGGGCCAGTGGAGAGCGACTACCTTTTTTACTGGGATATGGGAATATGGTGGAAGCAAAATATCTGTTGATAATTTAACTTTACATACGAAAATAAAGATGACCAGGTTTTTACAATAAGTAGTTCAGAGACTGGGCAGCCCATAAGGAAACTTTTAAATACCCCCAGTGGAGAAAGACAGGGTGGCATAGCCCTTACTAAAATGGCCGTACATTAGAAAGAGGCTATTCTTGACAGTGGAAATGTCATCAAATGGAATTTCAGCTCAAATGTACTGATCCAAAATTGGCTTACTAATATTCTTTTTATGCCATAATTGAAAATAACTATCTAATTTTATCAGTAATTCACCATTTGTGTAAAAGCCATTTACAAATATTATTTCATCACATTGACAAAATAAATGAATCAGAAGTGATGAATGTACCAGCTTTGCTTAACACAATTTAATTGAGTAAAGGATGTAGGCCTAATGGTTTACAGAAAGTCACACACAAATAAGTTCAGGGTCAAGATCCACTTATAATCCATTAAAATGCCATTGAAATCATAGCCCTGCTCTACATAAGAAGGTAATTGTACTATCTAATGATTTTTTTAAAAAGCGTTATAAGGAGATGTAGAGAACTACATAGTCTTCAAGATTAGAGAAGGCATCGTAAATCTTAGATGAATGTGTTTAGTCTTCCTGGAGAAGGAAATGTTAAAAAAATTCCAAGGTATGTTTGCTCTCATATTTCAAAACTACTTCTGTGAGTTCCTCAAAACTGTTGAAAAATATTGTTTGGTTATACTATTGAGATGTTATTTAAAATTATGAAAACAATCTCTATTGGAGAGTTTATGTATGAAATTAAAATAAAATCATTTTAGAAGAGAGCTCAGAGATTTTTTTTTTTTTTATTCCGTAGGTGAGGATCTGGGGCCAAGAGTTAAATGAGAGAAGATATTCTTCTTTATACTACATATACTGTATTTCAAAGTGGACAGGTTTACAATTGAGAAAGGAGTACATCAAGGCTGTATATTGTTACTCTGCTTATTTAACTTATAAACTGAGTACCTTATGCAGATGCTGGGCTGGATGAAATACAGGCTAGAATCAAGATTGCCAGGAGAAATACCAATAATCTCAGATATGCAGATGACACCACCCTGATGGCAGAAAGTGAAGAATGAAAGAGCCTCTTGATGAAATTGAAAGAGGTGAGTGAAAAAGCTGATTTAACACTTAACATTCAAAAACTAAGATCATGGCATTTAGTCCTATTACTTCATGGCAAATAGATGAGGAAAAAATGGAAACAGTGACAGACTTTATTTTCATGGGTTTCAAAATCACTGAAGATGGTGACTGCAGTCATGAACTTAAAAGACACTTATTCCTTGGAAGAAAAGCTATGATGAACATAGTGTATTTAAAAGCAGAGACATCAATTTGCCAACAAAGGTCCATCTAGTCAAATCTATTGTTTTCCCAATAGTCATGTATCATCTATGGATGTGAGAGTTGGACCATAGAGAAGGCTGAATGCCGAAGAATGTATGCTTTTGAACTGTGGTGCCGGAGAAAACTCTTGAGAATCTAGTGGGCAGCAAGAAGATCCAACCAGTCAATCCTAATGGAAATCAACCTTGACTATTCACTGGAAGGAATGATGCTAAAGATGAAGCTCTGATACTTCGTCACCTGGTGAGAAGAGGTGACTCACTGGAAAGATCCTGAGGCTGGGAAAGTTTGAAGGCAGGAGAAGGGGATGACAGATGATGAGATGATTGGATGGCATCATCAACTCAACGGACATGAGTTTGGGCAAACTCCAGAAGATAGTGAAGAACAGAGAGACCTGGCATGCTGCAATCCATGGGGTCACAAAGACTAGAACATGACTGAGTGACTGAACAATGAGTATCTTATATATTAAGCCCTTAAAACAACCAGCATCTAATAAACAAGGCCTACAGAAAGCAATTTTATGAGCATTCCATTTTTCTTAGTAAATTTTGCCAGTGTGGAACAATTTTTACCAGTGTTGAGGTGCGATGGAAGAACAGTAATTCCAAACAGCAAACTGGGAATAGGGAAGCTTTGTTTAAAATGGTAGATGGACTGTTTTTGTTTTTATTATTCCCCAGTGAACTTAACCTTAAAATTGATATATAACAACAAAGCAATCAGAATGGGGCTACCCATAAGCTTTTGACACATTTGTAGAAGACAGAAAGCAGATGATAAAGTGGTACTATTGCTGAAGGATAGAAAAATCTGTGGCCTAAAGAATATGAGGAAAAAGTAACAGTAACTAGGAAAGAGTCAATATATGCTACAAACCTACAGGATGTTTTGGAACTGGATTTTCCAGTTACCATAAAGGGGGATGAGTAATTTATGGCAGGTAGATGGAATAGTTAATCTACTCTATTTCTCACAACTGAATACAGAACACTTGTCAGCTATCTTTTAACTGTGAGATCAAAAATTAACCTTTTAAAGTTTTTACGTGTGTGGAAGTAGCCACCCTATAATAAGACCATCTATATTCTGATTTAAGGATCCAAATATGTGACAAATCAGCTTTCTGACCTTATCCTAAGCAGGCTGACAATGAGCAAATACCTCACACATCAGAAAAACTCATACTCATGAGTCCACATAAATGGATAACCAAAGTTGACAGGAGAGTTTAGAAAAGTATGAACTATAAGAAAGCCAAGTGAACAGATGAATAAATGACCCTAAGAAAATGGATAATTAACAAAAAAGAATAAAACATCCAAGAATCTAATAGGGTCATTAGATTTTTATAAAAAAAATATACTGCTTTCATAATATGATTCTATGACAAAGAAGTAGTCAGAGAACAGAAGATATTACTTAGCAGTTAATAATTTATTGCACCTAAAATAATTAATTAATAAGCTTAATAGATGAAGTCAAATAAATTTCTCAAGAAGATAAAGAAAATAAAAGACAGAGAAGGTCAATCCTTGAGACTGGACATCAAACTAGTAAAAATCTCTAGAAAGCATAAAGAGATAGTATACAAGAAAAGGGATTAAAAATAAATTAACAGATACTTCTGAAAGATGTAGGTGTAAGTCTATAGATTAAGAGGACTAATTTATTGTTTAGCAGAGTATGTGAAAAAGATACACATTTTTAAAAGTATTATGGAAGCTCAGTATCGCAAGGACAAAAAGGAGTTCTTAAAAGGTCAAACTGTTTAAACTACAAGGAAATAATACACAAACTACCATCAGACCTCTTAATAGCAAAACTGAATTCTGGAATAAAGTGATATATGCCTTCAAAGTTGGTCAGTCTTCATCTTGGATCATATGGAGAAAATGGTAAACAGAATAAAGTCACTGCCACACAATTAAGCTATCAGGAGGTTACTTGCCACATAGCCCTTTTTTAGGTCATTCCTTAAGTTAGAACTGGACATGGAACAACAGACTGGTTCCAAATAGAAAAAGCAGTATGTCAGGGCTGTATATTGTCACCCTGCTTATTTAACTTCTATGCAGAGTACAGCATGAGAAACGCTGGGCTGGAAGAAGCACAAGCTGGAATCAAGATTGCCAGGAGAAATATCAATAATCTCAGATATGCAGATGACACCACCCTTATGGCAGAAAGTGAAGAGGCGCTAAAGGGCCTCTTGATGAACATGAAAGAGGAGAGTGAAAAAGTTGGCTTAAAGCTCAACATTCAGAAAACGAAGATCATGGCATCCAGTCCCATCACTTCATGGGAAATAGATGGGAAACAGTGGAAACAGTGTCAGACTTTATTTTGGGGGCTCCAAAATCACTGCAGATGGTGACTGCAGCCATGAAATTAAAAGACGCTTAGTCCTTGGAAGAAAAGTTATGACCAACCTAGATTGCATATTGAAAAGCAGAGCCATTACTTTGCCGACTAAGGTCCGTCTAGTCAAGGCTATGGTTTTTCCTGTGGTCATGTACGGATGTGAGAATTGGACTGTGAAAAAGGCTGATCACCAAATGACTGATGCTTTTGAACTGTGGTGTTGGAGAAGACTCTTGAGAGTCCCTTGGACTGCAAGGAGATCCAACCAGTCCATTCTGACGGAGATCAGCCCTGGGATTTCTTTGAAGGGAATGATGCTAAAGCTGAAACTTTAGTACTTTGGCCACCTCATGCGAAGAGTTGACTCATTGGAGAAGACTCTGATGCTGGGAGGGATTGCGGGCAGGAGGAGAAGGGGACGACCGAGGATGAGATGGCTGGATGGCACCACGGACTCGATGGACGTGAGTCTGAGTGAACTCTGGGATTTGGTGATGGACAGGGAGTCCTGGCATGCTGAGATTCATAGGGTCACAAAGAGTCAGACACGACTGAGCGACTGATTTGAATTGAACTGAATTAAGTGTGTGTTCCTGGTGGGCTACGGTACCTGGGATCACAAAGAGTTGGACACAACTGAGTGACTTCACAACTCACAATAAGTGTGTGTTCCAAAAAAAGAGAGAAATGATTAAACTAATACCAAAAAAAAAAAATGAAGACAGATGTATGGAATATAGAAAATAAAGAATTCAATCATCAAGTCATATAGATATAAACCAGCCTGTATTGGAGAAGAAGAACAAGTTAGAGAAGGAAATGACTTCATGAAGTAAAAAAAAAATTTCATAGGTTTGTTATTTTGAGAATTTTAAAGAACAGAAAAAGTAAGTTACAAACAAGAAAGCCACCTAAACTACAGAAAAAATATAAATGATGGTATGAAAGAAAGAATGAAACTAGGTAGAAAAGAAAATGTTATCAGAGTATGACATAGTTCCATGGTAAACACTATTTCTAGATGAAAATGAATTCAAAAAGACATACCTCATATTGCCTTTCAATTTTAAAACTGAGCTATAGGAAGAGACCAGAAGGGTCACTTATTGCTATGGAACAGAATATATTGTAACCAGCCTTGACAATAAATAAGAAAATGTTCAAGTGACTGAAGAGAGGAAGTTGGAGAAGAGCTGAAAGAGAGGCTGTGGGTGGTAATAACATACAAATCTTAAACAGTGATTCAGGAGATACTGGCTATTGGTGACGGAATAAGGAGTGAAAGTATAAGAATATAGTTTATAATAAAAACTAGACGAGTAACAAAAAGTGATAGCAATTTCTCTTTTACAGGGATAGAAGGTTGAAAGTAAATTAAATATTGTGTGAGATCTCTGCTTCTACCAATCAGTCATTCCATGAACATGAAACATGATCTCTAAAATTAAGAAATATTCACATAGACCTTTATACATGTTTAAAATGGGACTGAAAAAAGAGAGTACTTGGCCAGAGAATTGTAAGTCCATCTCTACTATTTTCTTTTAAAATTAGTACTACTTTTTAAAAAAATAAATTTTCTATTTTGTAATAACTTTAGATTTACAGAAAAGGGGCAAAAAGTATACAGAGTTCATATACACTTGCTCAGTTTCCCCAATAAATAATTCATATTGCCATGATACATTTATCAAAACTAAAAAACTTACATCGGTACATTGCTGTTAACTGAACTCTAGACTTTATTTGGATTCCACCAAGATTTTCATAAACATCATCTTTACATTGTAGATTCAAGATAGCACATTGCATTTAGTTGCCAGGACTCCCCAGTCTTTGGTTAGTGGCAGTTTCCCTGTCTCTCTTTGCCTTTATAACTTTGACGATCTTTAAGAGTACTGGTCAGGTATTCTGCATAATGTCTTCTCATCTTGGTTTGTCTATTGTTTTATGACAATTAGACTGAGGCTAAAGGTTTTAGAAAGAATACACAGAGATGAAGTGTCCCTGTCTTCCACCATATCAGAAGTACATGCTATCTTGATTACATCATTCATGGCATTGTTCTTTTTTCGTTAAGGTAGTGTTTTCTATGTTTCTCCACTGTACACTCTGTTTGTCCTTTTGATGTTCTGTTCTTTGAAAGTAAACTATTAGGTCTCAGTTCAGTTCAGTCGCTCAGTCGTGTCTGACTCCTTGTGACCCCGTGAATAGCAGCACGTCAGGCTTCCCTGTCCATCACCAACTCCCAGAGTTCACCCAAACTCTTGTCCATCAAGTCAGTGATGCCATCCAGCTATCTCATCCTCTGTCATCCCCTTCTCCCCCAAACCCTCCCAGCATCAGAGTCTTTTCCAGTGAGTCAACTCTTCGCAGGAGGTGGCCAAAGTACTGGAGTTTCAGCTTTAGCATCGTTCCTTCCAAAGAAATCCCAGGGCTGATCTCCTTCAGAATAGACTGGTTGGATCTCCTTGCAGTCCAAGGGGCTCTCAAGAGTCTTCTCCAACACCACGGTTCAAAAGCATCAATTCTTCAGTGCTCAGCCTTCTTCACAGTCCAACTCTCACATCCATACATGACCACTGGAAAAACCATAGCCTTGACTAGATGGACCTTTGTAGGCTCTCAAGAGTCTTCTCCAACACCACGGTTCAAAAGCATCAATTCTTCAGTGCTCAGCCTTCTTCACAGTCCAACTCTCACATCCATACATGACCACTGGAAAAACCATAGCCTTGACTAGATGGACCTTTGTTTGCAAAGTAATGTCTGCTTTTCAATATGCTATCTAGGTTAGTCATAACTTTCCTTCCAAAGAGTGTGTTTTAATTTGATGGCTGCAATCACCATCTGCAGTGATTTTGGAGCCCGCCCCCCCCGCCAAAATAAAGTCTGACACTGTTTCCACTGTTCCCCCATATATTTCCCATGAAGTGATGGGACCAGATGCCATGATCTTAGTTTTCTGAATGTTGGTTGAGCTTTAAGCCAAATTTTTCACTCTCCACTTTCACTTTCATCAAGAGGCTTTTTAGTTCCTCTTCCTTTTCTGCCATAATGGAGGTGTCATCTGCATATCTGAGGTTTTTGATATGTCTCCCTGCAATCTTGATTCCAGCTTGTGTTTCTTCCAGTCCGGTGTTTCTCATGATGTACTCTGCATATAAGTTAAATAAGCAGGGTGACAATATACAGCCTTGATGCACTCCTTTTCTTATTTAGTCCAGCCTTAACTTAAGATAGGGACAGGAATTACTGTTTACCTCTTGTAGCTCAGAGTATCTACACATATTATTTGGAATTCTTCTGGGAAGAGACATTTATTTATTTATTCAGTCATTTATTTATATCAGCATGAACTCATGTATACTTATTTTATAGTTTAGGTTATAAGCCAGTATGATGCTATTTGGACTTCCCAGGTGGCGCTAGTGGTTAAGAATCTACCTGCCTATGCAGGAGATGTGGGTTCAATTCCTGGATCAGGAACATTCTCGAGTAGGAAATGGCACGTCACTCCAGTATTCTTGCCTGGAAAATTCAATGGGCAGAGGAGCCTGGCAGGCTATCGTCCATGAGGCCACAAAGAGTGGAACATGACTGAATGACTGAGTACACACACACCCTGTTATTTATTTTATTGCTCAAATTATTTGAGTTTAGGCCGTTGGGAACTCTTTTTAGTCATGTCTCTTTCAAGTATCTCCAGCCTTTCATTTTTGAACATTTCCTTTTCTTTGGAGCTATAAGATAATCTAGGTTTGTTTATTTATTTATTTATTTATTTTAACCCTGATCCTAGAATCAGCTATTTCTCCAAGGATCCATAGTACCTTTTATTGGAAAATAATGTTTTGAAGCCAAGATCTAGGTATTGGATGTGCTTGCTGTTATTATGTTGTTGCTTATCAATGTATATAGCTAGATGATACACACACACACACACACACACACACACACACTCACTCATACCAACCATAACCCTTGAGGATATATGCATTAGAAAAATGGAACCAGTAGGGTGTGCATATCATAAAAGAGATTTACTTTAAAGAATTTGCTCATGCAGTTAATGTGGACTGACAAATACAAAATCTGCAAGATGGCCCAGCAGGTAGAGACTCAGAAAAGAGCCAGTGTTGCAGTTTACTAGCAATGGTCATCTACTGCAGAGTTCTCTCTTGCTCAAAGGATGACAGTCTTTTCGTCCTATTCAGGCTTTCAACTGATTGGATGAGTCCCACCCATTTTATGGAGAGCAATAAACTTTACTCATAGTCCACTGATTTAAATATTAATTTCATCCAAAAACATTCTCAGAGAAACATCCAGAATAATATCTGGCCAAATATCTAAGCACAGTGGTCCAGTCACATTGACCTATAAAGTTAGCCATCATGCATATGTATCTATAACTGCTTCTGTTTCCATACATATTCATATGTATTTATATGACTGGTGTGTTACCATCCATGGGGTTACAAAGAGTCAGATGAGACTTAGCTACTGAACAATAACAACAAACATAAGTTTGTTGTAATAGTTCTGACTCTTAGCCAGTCTCAATGATATTTTTGTAAATACGTCTTAATTTTTTAGCTGAATATTTAAGACATGAAACATCTTGACTTTTATTAGTAAATGTGAAATGGAGAATTTTATGTTATTTGTAATTAGAAAATGTTTGAAATTAGTGAAGCAGGGAAATGATCAATGACTCCTAATACATGTTAGATATTTCATATTTTTATTTTGCTTAAACTATACAATTATGGGAGGGAAACATCATTGATAACATTGTTCAAGTCAGAAATCTTCAGTTCAGGGAGAAGATAACTTATCTAAATCCTCACAAAATGTTAGTTTATAACAAATAGTATAATTCAGAGGAAAGAAGATGGAATGGTGCAGGGAGCAGGAACCAAAAATTAGTTAACATTAAATTTCTGCTATAACAAAGTGCCTCAAACTGGGCCATTTAAAATGACATAAATTATTCTGTCACAGTTGTGAGGTTAGAAGTCCAAAATCAAGGTGCTGAGAGTCCCACGTTTCCTCTGAACTGTCTGTAGGAGGATCCTTCCTTGTTCCTTTCAGTTTCTGGTAGCCCCAGGTGCTCTTTGGTTTGTGGTACCGTAACCCAATCTGTCACCATAATTCATATGACCTTCCTTTTTTTCAAGACACCAGTTATGTTGGATTGAGAACCCACTCCAATGACCTTCTTGGACCCACTCCAATGACCTTCTTCCAGCTTATCTTTGCAAGGACCCTATTTCCAAATAAGATCACATTCACAAGTATGAGAGTTAAGACTTCAGCATATCATTTTGAGGGATACAGTTCAGTCCACAGTTCCTCCCAAGTAATGCTGACATAATTTAAAAAACCACTGAAACTACAGTCAAGACAATGTGATCATGACTTACATAGAGAAAAGATGTCCAACAGGATATAGCAGGGCCAGGCAGTGATGACCTAAGGGAGGTGGAAAGGAATGTAGATTCCTGAGTACTACATTGTGTTTCTCCTGTGTTCATTCAGATTTATTCCCTTGCTTAGCTTTCTTTGTTTTTAAATCTTAGGTGAGGATTATAAAGTAAGATATGCTGAATTTAACATGCTGTAAATGCTAACAGAGCTAGCTATTCCCTGCAAAATACAAATTTACTTCACAGAGCTCTCTGTTACAAAGTATCACCATTTCCCTGACTTCCAGCCTTCTTTGGCATTGTGCACAGCAAAACTTTGTTTCCTTAGAGACATCCATATTTAATAGCAGACAGGGAGGTTTTGACTCAAAAGTAGAAGAGAAAAGAGACAGAGTACCTGACTGTAAGAGTGTTAAACATTTCAAGAAATGCTTTTATTCTAGTGGAGGGCCTTCTTTCGGTTAAGCTATTATATAAATTGATAAGCTGAGTGAAATATGGCTCACCTATGTGACTTGATTAATTACCAGGCTGCAGTCTGAGAAAAGTAGATTTATACTTAAATCTATGCCAATCTGTGATTTTGTATCATAACTTAAAAATAGTGAAAGTGAGCAGTGAACTGATTATTTTTTCTAAGTCTAAATATGAGGAAAATGCTAAACTTTAAAAGTAAAGCACATTTGTTTGCCCTTCAAAATCTGAGAAGATAAAATCATAACACATGCAAAACTTCGCTGAGTATTAGCCAGTGAATTGTTGAAGCAGTTACTGTTTAAAATATTGCCAAAGGCTACTTTCTCTCCTATAAGTAAATTATTGTGTTTCCATTTGCAGATACTCTCATCATGTTTTGGTTTCACTCAAATAATAATCCTAAAATAATAAAACATATCTGATAAGAGAGGAAATGCAAAATATAATAATAATAATAACAGAACATTTTGGAGTTAAGAGTACCTAAAATGAAAATGAAAGACTATAAGAATCACAAGAACATTCATATTTTGTATGAAAGTGATATACAACCAAGTCATACCCCAGGTATGTATGTGCATATGATGTTAAAGTATATAAAGAAAGAACATAAATTCCATGGAGAAACAACATATTGTGACCAAGAGCTTATACACACTCAAGAGACTTAAAGTGAAAGTCTGTTGTGTCTGACTCTTTGCGACCCCATAGATACTCCATGGAATTCTCCAGACCAGAATACTGGAATAGGTAGCTGTTCCCTCCTCCAGGGGATGTTTCTGACCCAGGAATTGAACTAGGGTCACCTGTATTGCACGTGGATTCTTCACCAGCTGAGTTACCAGGGGAGCTCCCAAGAGAGACTTAAATGGAAGTTAAATAATGAAAAATTTCCTAATATCAAAAATTGTTGCCTATTACAAACCTTAACAGGTGGTCTATACATTAAATGATGAAATATTTCTTATGTCAAAAATTGTTGCCTTTTAGAAACCTTTACATTTGATCTATACATACATCCATAGGCAAATGACAGCATCAATAATTGGATGCAAGTTCTAATCTGTATTTTCAAAACTGAGATGATACCTTCAGTATACCTATGTTCTAGTAGAGTTATATTAACTTTTAATGTTTATTCTTAAACTGTAGATCCAGAGTGAGAATATTCCTTAAAACTTTTAATATTTCTTCAAAATATATGGCTATGTATGGGGATAGGAAAGGTGGTGTTTTTAACTCCAGGAAAATAAATAGTTCATTCTGAAAAGAAAAGTTCTCCATATAAAAATCTTACAATGTAATGAATTTTCTGGGGTTACAGGTGCACATTTATACTTTCTAAGGGATTGATAGAAAACTATCCAACACTAGCACTTAATTCTATGGCTGGAGCTCAATGTCTCTCAAAAAGATTTTATATTAAAAAAAAACTTTTACCAGAGCAAATCACTATCACCAGTTTATTTTGTTTAATACCAGGAACTTTCCAAGTTGAGAAGCCTAGGGTTTAGAACACATCAAAAGAGAAAGAGATCAAGGGTCAAGGATCTAGATTAGCAATGGGTTAAGAATGAAAGTAGAAATACACTCATCATATTGAAAAATAAGGAATGATCTTAATGGAGGAAATACTAAAGCCTATTAACCGTGCAGATAGCAATTCCACACACATATTTCTAGACCAGACCTGTTTGACTGGCTTGGTCTCAGAACAACTAAGGTAACCAAAAGAGAATGCTGATGTGAACAAAGTCAATAACCATTTGCAGTACAAACGTTCTAAAGATATGGTTCAGGAGATTTAAAATGCTATCATCTAGCATGAGCAAAAGAGGAAGTTAGGAGGCAGGAAAGTCCAAGAGGAGAAGAGAATTAGCGAAGGGAGGAAACGTACAATAATAACTCACATTGAAAAAATTAGACAGGTCATTCAATTAGCTCAGTTATTTCCCACCTATGAGGACAGGGTCAAAACTGCATCCAAGAAAAGTGTCACTGGCCAGCAATGTTTCTTATATAAGTCCTGTCAAGGTTTTTTAGGCTTCTAAGTAGTTTGAAAAAAGAAGGGCAGAGATAAATCTTATTATGGTCACCTATTGACCTGTCTCTTATACACATCTTTACTCATCAGAGAATTTTCTTTTATTTTTAATTAATTAATTATGGGTGTGCTGGTCTTTGTTGCTGCATGCAGGCTTTCTTTAGTTGTGGTGCGTGCACTTCTCATTATGGTGACTTCAGTAATTTGTGGCTCACAGATTATAGAGGAAGGGCTTAGCAGTTGTGGTGCAAAAGCTTAGCTGCCTTGCAGCATGTGGAATCTTCCCAAGGCAGGGATCAAACCTGTATCCCTTGCATTGGCAAGTGGATTCTTAACCACTACACTATCAGGAAAGACCCTTCACAAAATTTTAAAACTGAATTGGTATTATTTTTTATAGCTCTTCATTTAAACCATAGATATTTTATGAAAATATATATACTTTTAACATGAATGCTAACTAAATAAAACTTTTGGATCGATTGAAGAACCCTTTGATAAAGTAAGTTTTTAAAACTCATGCTATTATTACAGCATTAG
>SJYC01149070.1:0-11920 GCA_006408675.1 Madoqua kirkii | reverse complement strand
TCAAAACATGTTTTCTGAATTTTAATTTTAAACCTCAAAGTTTAAAATTTGAATTAATTCATACCACATGTTCATATAGCGGTTGATTATCAAGAATGAAGCCAATTCAAATGTTCTCACAGATTTTACAAACTCAAATTAAAATTCAAATACAGCCTGAAGAGGAAAATACAAACATAATTACCTTTGGGAGTAAAGTTATGAACCTTGGAAAGTAGTTACTTAAAAAGTCAGTAAGAAACTCCATGTATTGAAATGAAACACTATTAGTAGCAATAAAATATATTATTTAAGCTTCTTCAGGTCCACAAAACATTGCTAAAAGTTTGATATAGTTAATTGAGCAACCATTTATCAAGCAGTCACTGTGTACCGACTTGGCTTTGTTTCTGGCTACAAAATCTCTAGAGGTCGACGTCCGGTCCTGTGGCGGTGGAGTTAACGGAGAACATTTTCACGCGATGGTAACATAAAATATACAGCAGAGACTTCCCTGATCGCCCAGAAGTTAAGAATCCGTCTGCCAGTGCCAGGGACACAGGTTCGATGTCTGGTCTGGGACGATCCCACATGCTGCAAAGCAACTAAGCCCGTGAGCCCCAACTATTGAAGCCCTTGTCCGTAGCGCCTATGCCCATAGAGCCTGTGCGCCACCAAGAGGAGCCACGGCAGCGAGAGGCGTGCATACGCAAGGAAGCGCAGCCCCCTCTCACCGCAACTGGAACAAAGGCAGCGTGGCAACAGACTCAGCACAGCCAAAAAATAAATATACATTTTTTTTTAAGTATACAGCAGAAGGATAAACAAATTTATGTTAATAATGAGAGAGAAGGTGTCAGCATATATTATAATATCTAATTAACCATCAAGCTAACAGTAGTTGGTATAATTCTCATTTTAAAAATAATAAAAATAAAACTGGAAAACACAATACTCAAAATAGTAAGTTAGTGTATCAAAAATATAAATAAAAATCTATTTGACATCAAAATTGATATTGTTATCATTTTATATCCAGCTTTAGTAAAGTGAGTTTGGTAGTAAATTTGGCGTGCATTTCACCTTGCATTTCTTTACCTTGGTTCCCTGTGTAAATATATTCTACTTTGCGTGGGTTTACAGATTAATCAGTGTCTAATGGGGCTTCTCTGGTGGCTCAGCAGTAAAGAATCTGCCTGCAATGTAGGAGATCTAGGTTTGATCCCTGGAGGAGAGTGTGGCCTGTCTCTTATACACATCTCACCCAAGACTTCACTAATGTTTGCCTAGGATTGTAGGAGTGTTCTACAGAGAGGATTTGAGGCAAGTCTCAATGAATGAGAAAGAATTTGCCAAGTTTGTGAGACGGAGGAAAACAGAGGAAATGGCATGTGAAAACCACAAAAGGTGACGAGGTACAGTATGGTCAAACAATTGTAAGGCAAGGCATTTGATATATAGAAGTTTAAGGAGCAAGGGGAAGGAATAGGTGAGAGGGGAATGAAGGATTATCTTGGACCAGTCAGTGAAAGGGAATGTCTGAGCCATGAAAATAAGCTGGAACATTATCCCCAGTGAATGAACAAAAGACTATTCAGAAACCCTGATGACAACTGGCATAACAGGTAACCTGTAACTTGCCGTTTAAAAATCAGGTTTGACCTTCCTTGATATCACTGAACCTCATGTTACTTAGGCTTGAATTCTCTGTGCAGATTTGTTTCTGGATTGGCTGTTACTGTATTTACACAAGTAACAAACTAGACTTAAAGGAAGAGAACTAATTTGTTAATATATAACTATAAATGTGTTTGGATAGATGATAAAAAATTATTCAGAAATTTTGTTTCATAATTGTGTGGTCTTTTACCTAGTCAATTTATTATTGATTCCTTCCTCTACCTATATTTCCTGAAATACTTCTCCATCTATATTTCAAGGCTATTCATTAATCGTCACAGTTCTAGCTATTCTATAAATGCAAAGGAGAAATACATAGTGATTTTGCTTTGAAACTTCCTATACTTTTGTGGTGATAATAAAACATCTGAATTTATAATTCAGATGTTTGAGATAAAGTATTTAGTATCCAACAAAAACAAAAAACCTTCTTCAGGACCTAAATAGCCTAGGAAGCAAGGTAAAGTTTTCCACTTCTTCCTGCTTACCGGACTGAACCAATGTACTAACAGTAGTGAGAAGTGGACTTTGACACAGGCAGATCTGAATTCACTGCCTAGAGACAGGGCCCAAGTAGGAGCAGGTGACTCAATTTTTTGCACTGGCTTTCTATTTGCAAATGTAAGCACTTATATTTTCTTTTTAGGACCATTAGAGTTTAAAAGAAATAGTCTTTGTAAAATATCTATTAAATAACGTGCGTGTTTGCTAAGTTGCTTCAGTCGTGTCTGACTCTTTGTGACCCCGTGAACTGTAGCCTGCTAAGCTTCTCTGTCCATTGTATTCTCTAGGCAAGTATACTGGAGTGGGTTACTATGCCCTCCTCTAGGGAGTCTTCCCAAACCAGGGATTGAACCCACATTTCTTATATTAGCAGGCCGGTTCTTTGCCATTAGGACCACCTGGGAAGCTCATTAAATAACATATTCTCTTCTAAATCATACTCCTTTTTCTGGTACACTTCTGGTCTAAAATTCAACAAGCCCATTGCAATGGATACAATCCATCAAAGAAAAGCTATTTTGTGGAAATGTACCCCACAGTTGCATATCTTATGTCACATTTTTTTAAAAAATGAAAATTGTTTATCTCCTTTAAAGTTTTTAAACCCCACTTGAAATCTCAAAGCACTAAGTATCATGACTAAAATTAATAACAAGTAGTTGATGCTTTTTAACTTGATTGCACAGCCTTCTCTATCTCCCAGAGATCAATGGTAGAGAAGATGACTTTGTCATGTAATTTTCATTACGAAACTGCCTTTGTTAGGATGTAAAAGTTGCTTATACAATTTAATATTCTACTTTCTAATCAACCACTTAAGGTTCATGAATAGCAAAGTAGTAAAATTTGAAGATAACGTGGAAAAGGCCTTTGACTAGGTTAAAAAGCTGTATATGGGAATCAGCTATAATTAACAATCCTGAACTCATTGCTCCAGTTGGTAATTATTTTTGAGCCTTGTTACACATATCTGACAATCAGAGGTACTCACATAGGCCTTTTGTAGCTCTCCTGTGAGAACTTGTGGGAAAGAGTTTTATACTGCCAGATAGAGAAACAGAGCTCAGGATAGAATAGATCTAGCAAAGTGGTTTGCCTTTCTTAAGCAAAGTCTGATGGAGTGTGTGTGTGTGCATTATTCAATTAGCAAACTGTATTTACTAAGGAACTATCATTTACTTTGCAACTGCAATTGTTGATGCTCAGTTGCTAAGTCCTGTCTGACCCTTTGCAACCCCATGACCTGCATCTTGCCAGGCTTCCTGGTCCATCACCAACTCCCAGAGCTTGCTCAAACTCATGTCCACTGAGTCAGTGATGCCATCCAACCATCTCGTCCTCTGTTGTCCCCTTGTCCTCCTGCCTGCAATCTTTCCCAGCATCAGGGTCTTTTTCAGAGAGTCAGCTCTTTGCATCAGGTGGCCAAAATATTGGAGCTTCATCTTCACCATCAGTCCTTCCAATAAATATTCAGGATTGATTTCCTTTAGGATTGACTGGTTTGATCTCCTTGCTGTCCAAGGGACTCTCAACAGTCTTCTCCAACACCACAGTTTGAAAGCATCAGTTCTTTGGCACTCAGCCATCTTTACGGTCCAACTCACATCTATACATGACTACTGGAAAAAACCATGGCTTTGACTAGACAGACTTTTGTTGGCAAAGTGATATCTCTGCTTTTTAATACACTATCTAGGTTTTTCATAACTTCTCTTCCAAGGAGCAACTGTCTTTTAATTTCGTGGCTGCAATCACCAGCTACAGTGATTTTGGAGTCCAAGAAAATGAAATCTGTGACTATTTCCCCTTTTTTCCCATCTATTGTCATGAAGTGATGGGACCAGATGTCATGATCGTAGTTTTTTGAATGTTGAATTTTAAGCCAGCTTTTTAACTTTCCTCTTTCACCTTCCTCAAGAGACTCTTTAGTTTCTCTTCTCTTTCTGCCATGAACAGTATGAAAATATAACTGCAGTTGTTTATAGTTGATCTTGAAGACAGATACTACTCCCCTCATAAAGTTTCCCATGAAATAATACTATAAGGACAAAACAAATGCAAGTTCACATTTTACCCCTGTGATGATAATATGAGTGGCCACAATCCTATTTTATAAGCTTATCATGTGCACATAAAAAATAAAATAAAATCACTAACAGACTCTTACTACTGAAATTCCTTACCATTCTACTTGTGTTTGAAATACAGTAATATATAGACATTAGAGAGAATATGCTTTTATTTTGGCTGAGTTGGGAAATATAGAACTTTATTGTGTATGAACAATTTAAAAGTATTTAAAGTAATACTGAACTAGATTTCACATTTTATAAAATCTTAAACATTCACCTGCTATAAAATTACAAAGGCAAAAAGGTGCAAAAAAGCAGCAATTTCTTTCTGGCAGTTTCTCTCTCCAGAGCAAATCACTATCACCAGTTTATTTTGTTTAATACCAGGAACTTTCCAAGTTGAGAAGCCTAGGGTTTAGAACACATCAAAAGAGAAAGAGATCAAGGGTCAAGGATCTAGATTAGCAATGGGTTAAGAATGAAAGTAGAAATACACTCATCATATTGAAAAATAAGGAATGATCTTAATGGAGGAAATACTAAAGCCTATTAACCGTGCAGATAGCAATTCCACACACATATTTCTAGACCAGACCTGTTTGACTGGCTTGGTCTCAGAACAACTAAGGTAACCAAAAGAGAATGCTGATGTGAACAAAGTCAATAACCATTTGCAGTACAAACGTTCTAAAGATATGGTTCAGGAGATTTAAAATGCTATCATCTAGCATGAGCAAAAGAGGAAGTTAGGAGGCAGGAAAGTCCAAGAGGAGAAGAGAATTAGCGAAGGGAGGAAACGTACAATAATAACTCACATTGAAAAAATTAGACAGGTCATTCAATTAGCTCAGTTATTTCCCACCTATGAGGACAGGGTCAAAACTGCATCCAAGAAAAGTGTCACTGGCCAGCAATGTTTCTTATATAAGTCCTGTCAAGGTTTTTTAGGCTTCTAAGTAGTTTGAAAAAAGAAGGGCAGAGATAAATCTTATTATGGTCACCTATTGACCCTCTTAAAATTTCACTATATGGCCCAAGTTTTAGTCAAACATGAAAAGTAATTGTATCCTTGTGCTTGAATCTGACTTGACTAATGCCTATTAATATTTTCATCACTCGTTTTGAGGTGTGGTCAATAGTAAATGTCTGAGTCCTGTGCAAATACTATTAATGTGTCAGTACTGGGCAAACATCATTCGGTTAAATACACTGAAAGAAGTTTATTCAGCAAGGAAAGAGAGTATCATAGCACAAGTTTCATAGACTGGTTAAATATAAGCTATTTTCATACCCTCTAAAGCCTTTTGAAGAATTGAGATGATTCTTCCAGCTTTAGTAAAGTGAGTTTGGTAGTAAATTTGGCGTGCATTTCACCTTGCATTTCTTTACCTTGGTTCCCTGTGTAAATATATTCTACTTTGCGTGGGTTTACAGATTAATCAGTGTCTAATGGGGCTTCTCTGGTGGCTCAGCAGTAAAGAATCTGCCTGCAATGTAGGAGATCTAGGTTTGATCCCTGGAGGAGAGTGTGGCAACCCACTCCAATATTCTTGTCTGGAGAATCCCATGGACAGAGGAGCCTGGTGAGCTGTAGTCCATAGGGTCACACATAGACACAACTAAAGTGACTAAGCAACTGCAGCAGCAAGTGTCTAATGACTCCACATTTGGAAATTAAAGATTATACAGTTTGTTAATGGTCACTGCATTCTTCTTTCTAATGATTTATACTTTTCCCTCCCTAATTTACAAATGCTGAAGGATATATACACATACATCAGTAGGAAAGTAATAATGATCACTATAACTAGGATCTTAATCAGTTTCAGATGTATTTCAGAGAAAACCATGCATAATGTTTACTCGTGTTTACATCTGGTTTCTAATACTGTCAGATGTTTTGTCAGTTAAATTCATTATTACAAACATGTCAAGGAGCTGCTCACATTTTTATTTCACTAATTATCACAAAAATAATTTAACTATTAGATTTTTTTAAAAGAACAGATCCACTTAATTTGAAATTTCTTTCATAAACATAGTTTGTGTCTGAAGATAATATTGGTCATGGGATATAATTTTTGAACACAAGTTGCATTCTTATTTGGCATAATCCTTTCATATCTCACTGCACAGAAAAAGTTAGCGGCATAACATAAGAACTGGTGCTGAGATACATGAAAGATGTGTCTTAATCACTTCTTCTCTTCCTCCTAGTGAGATTTAGCTCAGCTGTCCCACTGAGCTAAACCACTTCTCTCTCAGAAGTAGTTTCTATGATAGTTTATAAGAATTTACTGATCTAACTTATTTCATAAAGAAAATTATAAGAAACACGGTAGAGAAATTGTACTCCATGTTCTCTCTGTATAGTGACATCTACTGGGCTGTAGCTCACAGTGATTTTTAAGCAAGTACCTGCTCATTTTATGGAGATGGAAGCTCATTTCTCCCCAAGTACAAATATGTAGTTAATTGTGATCCAGAGAAATAATTTTCACTTAAACATCAACGTTAGTTCCAGAATTTAACAAGGTTACCTGAAGGTACTGCTGGAAATATATACCCTTGATGTCTAGATTCGTAAACCTCTGTTGGTATAATTCAAAACAGGCTTCTTCTACACAACTGTGAAATAATTTCTTATGTTTTGAGAGTATCCCGGAAGGTAGGGTATTGTATATGAGTGACCGTGGAAAGGTCGACAAAGTTACTGCATTGGGGACATTAAGGAAGCACAATAGGAAACAATACCCATTAAAAGGACAAACTTCTGCGATGAGACTGTTTTACGTCGACCGGTTTTAGAAAACGTTCTACAGGAAAAGGATGAGACTCATGCCTTTTAAAAACCCATCTATTTGCCTTAAAAGGATGCTGTGATCCTTTCCTGGCAAAAACTCCTTTGCACTTTGATAGTTAAAGCCAAGCTTAATCCTGAATGCATTCCCAGAGCAGCCGGTAACAAACAAAAACCTTGGAACACGCCCTGTAAGTTGCTCACTCCACCGCGGAGTGAGAAGGGAGCAGAGTTGTTTAGTCGGCCCCCTGGCCTGCTGCAGCACATTCCTGCATCTCGAGGGCAGCTTGTCCTGGGGTCGGCCCCGCCCTGGCGGTCCCTGCCACCCTCTCGCGGGCGCGCTCTGGGTGGGGCCTCGCGGCCGGTGGAGATGCGGCCGAGTGTGCTGGGCGGGTGATGTGAGCTGGCTGGGCGGCGCGCCGGGGCAGCCGGAGCCGTGCGCCGCGTAGCTGTAATCGGACACCCGAGCGCTCGCCCCTGCGCCGGCCACTTTCCATTCACTCCCGAGTGCTTGATTGAGCGACGCGGAGCAGGGCTCCGGGTGCCGCGCCGCTGCAACGCTGAGGATTCCTTTACAAAGGAACTCAGAAGGCAGGAAAGAAAGAATTTCATCGCTGGGACGCCCTAGAAATTACTGTGTTTTGGGGAAAGCGCTAGAAACGAGGATCCAAACCTGTAGCACATTGACGACTTTTCCGCGCTGATCTCTTTCCACCTCGGTAAGCTGGATTCGTTGTTTTCAGCATTACAAATTTAGCAAAATACAACTTTGGATCTGTGTATAGACTTTTCACACATCTGTGTTCTCAAATCTGGACATTTTCTTAAGAGCGCATGTAGTTTGTCATGGAAGTGTTTCCCTTGCAGAGAGCCTGGCTGGAATTGTTTTTTTAGGTTATGACACCTGCGGAGAGTTTAAAGTTGAGTATCCCTGCCTTCTAAGGCAAAATTACCGGAGAGAATTTTATAAGAGGCCTTTTATTACATGTTACTAGTGTTCAGTCATTACAAGTGAACACAGTAAGCATCGTGTCCTAAGTGTTTTGAACTGAAGGGGAGAAGTCACAAAATGTGAGGGGCGGGGGCATGTATAAGATACTTGACTTTCCCTCACTTCTCATCTCTGGATGGCTTGAAATCACGTTGCTCTTTATACTAACTCCACTTGACCTGTCATTTCATCTCCAATGTTACTTTTTGCAATTTGTGGCATATGTTGCTTTCATGGGGATATATCAGATAAGATATTGATAATAGCAGTATGTAACAATGTAATTATTATCCTGCTTAATACAGAGGCAAAGGTTAGGCATATTTATATATTTGGTGGAGGGGGGGGGGGAATTTAACTATAAAGTCAACAAAACCAGGGAGCAAATTAGTAAGGGAAAGTCACCCTATAAAATCGGTTTTCTTTCAAGTTAATTTAGGGATGACAAGGTGAAGAGGTTGTGGAAGCAGGAAGAAAGTGTTTCTTTTGAAAATTACGAACACAAACATCTCTAGGGTTTTCTCCATCTGTGTGGTAAAAGAAGCATAGAATTTTTTTTTCTACCTCTTACATGTGCCACCTAGGAAATCAATATAAATTTTGTTTACAGTGGCATGTTCAGTTTAATTGTTCCTTTGATTCTGTATTACTGAAGCTTCTCTATTGCTCCTGTACTGTATTACTTGTCAAATTTTAGTGGCATTTCTTTATTGAATAATAGTGATAAGACTTTACTTTTAAAAGCCACCTACTATTGAAGATCAGTATTGTTGTAACCTGTAAAAATAAATTTCTAGATTAAACTCTGTCATGTCATCTCATTGTATAATTGTGTTAGACTCAAAATGATTTTTCTTTTTGATGGTCCTGAGTTTATTTTGCATGTGGCTAATGGAGCTCCTATAGATTTGATATTATACATTATGTGATCTCTGGTGTTCAGACATTAGTTAATGGCATATATCAATTATATAGATATGGTTTTAAACAGTAATACCTGTCTCTCGATTTATCCTTTGACATTTTGACAGCCCACCTTCTAGTTGATTTATTTTAAAAAAGCATTGAGGGATACATGGTTCACTGGATTGCTCACCACTAAGTCATTGGTTTGTATTTGGCACAAATTCATGGTTACCTCATCTACATCATTTAACAGCTGTATGGTCATCTGTATAAGCTGGCAGATAACTAATTCCAGTGATATAAGTGATGAGGAATTGAGCCCTGGTAGATTTTTGTGTAGAAATATCATTTCAGAGATGGGTACTCCAAACAGTTAATGAATGTGTGGAAGTGAAATTTTATGTGAGATTTTTCTTCTGCTACTATATTTATGGTAGAAAGAGAAGTTTCCATCTGTTAATACCTATTGGCACCATTCTCAAGACTTTTCAATGTAATGTGTTTTTTGTTGTTGTTTAAAGAGAATAACAAGTTTAAATATTTGTTTTTCCTTTAGGAATTGACAACATTTTCCTGGCTGCTTTGTTTAATATTCACATTATTTTGCTAGATGATGAAATAATTTCACTTTTAACAAAGACTTCCAGACACAAGTGAAACCAAATCCAAATTTTCACATGTAAGACAGAAAGTCACAGCACCTCCTACTGTTTGCATGCCTCTAAGCGTTCAGATATGTCTGTGAATAAGGTGCTGTCTAGATGCAGGTTTTGTGTGTATGGGTGGGTGTGTGCTCCTAAAATGTGAAGTAAAATATAACAAACTTATTATCTTTATTGTAAAGGTATTTTCCCTTGGATATTAACTTGCAAATCTGAAGAAATGGCATTCCAGGCAGTTTGCCTCTTGGTTGGAGTATTTGTTTGTTCTACCTATGTGAAAGGATCATCTCAGCCCCAAGCAAGAGTTTACTTAAGATTTGATGGTAAGAAAGTTGATAAACAATCTGAGAAAAATGTTGAAGTCTTTTTTCCCCCTTAATCCAGATACAAAAATTAGTAAAGAGAGTAAATTAATAATTGAGTATTGATTAGCATTAAAAAATGTCTACTGGATTGCTTTTGGATGATGTGGCTGTTTTAAATTATTGATTAACAGACAAAACCCTCTATTTCATTTGTTTATGAAAATGTTTGAAATGGATTCTGCCCTTTTTTGAAATTTCTTCTGTGTTTACATGTACACGCAGGAGGAGATGGTGAAGAATCCAAAGCCTAAGATCTTTAAGCTTAGTAGTCATTTGACTTTGATGAGGAATACCCCTTATATGGAACTTCTCATCAATAGAAAGAGCTGTGCAGGTTTCCGTATTGAAATTTTTTTCTAATACATTTTGAGCCTTAAATTCAAGCCTGGGTCTCTCCATACATTGTTCTAATGGTGTTCTTCTATTTCCATGAGGAGATTCTGAGGTTGGGAAACTCTTCTAATTAATTTAAAAGGACCTAAAATAATATGCTTTTGATTGCTGTTGTATGCAAATGCTCTCTTCCGAATCTTAGGAAAATGAGTGTGATTTCAAATATTCATGAACAAGAAAGGCATATTAAGGTCTTCTGAGGGAATGGTTTGCCGAATGTGTGCATGAGCTTTAATGTATATAACTCAAAAGACTTGGAGATGGATGATTTTGGTCGTCATGTAACCCAAAATAATTGGACAGATGGAATAAGAGATGGATCAAGAAAATCATCTTGCCAGTCAGAGTCACTTATATTTATATTGCTCCTTTCAGCTTTATCTCTGCATAAACGTTAATGTCACTGGGCATATTTTCATTCATTTGAGAAACAGTATACTCTCAGGCCTTATATAGCTGTGAGCCTTTGAAACTCTGTTATTTTGAATTTCAAACAGCAGTATGACTGACAGTTATGAGTCAAATGTCCATCCTTTTTCTTAGTTTCTTTAATCACCAGTACTTCCCCCAGGGTCCTCACAAGCACTGAAGGAGCCTTATTTGGAACTTAGAGTGTGTGAGCTTCTGATTGTTTCCTTAGCTTCTGAATTAGCCATTCCCCTCAAGAACCCATGGCTATCAAGTTGGGAAGAAAAAAGGCCTTTTGAAATGTCATTTTTTTTTTCATTACTAACACAACTTGCTGGCTGCTTTCACCTCTTCTCCCAGGATGAAAACTGTGAATTGTTGTTTACTCACTAAGTTGTTTCTGACTTTTTTGCAACCCCATGGACTATAGCCCACAGGCTCCTCTGTCTGTGACATTTTCCAGGCAAGAATGCTGAAGTGGGTTGCCGTTGTTTCCTTCCTCAGGGGACCTGCTAGACCCAGAGATTGAACCTGCATCTCCTGCAGTGCAGGTGGATTGTTTGCCACTGAGCCACCAGGCAAGCCCTAGAGCTATGAATTATCTAATCAAGTGAAAAAATAAAGGCATTAAGGAGCAGTGCAATTCCCTCCCTGTTTCCTATATTTCTCTCAGTATATAGGAAGATGACATGGCAACCCACTTCAGTATTCTTGCCTAGAGAATTCCGTGGACAGAGGAGCCTGGTAGGCTACTGTCCACGGGGTCGCACAGAGTTGGACACGACTGAAGCGACTTAGCATGCATGCGTAGGAAGATGAAGTGATCACATAGATTCGGTATCTAAACCTGCTCTCTGTTACACTGAAACCAATTAAAAAATTTTAAACTGAAACTTAAGCTTGAATATTTAACTGTTAAAAACAAGTTTGTCACTAGAGATGGTTCATCAAGGCTGTTTTTGAAAAGACAGTTACATTTTATCTTTTAAAGAGGAAATTAAGTAATACAGTCTTTTGAAACCAGACTTTAGTATCTTATAGGATAATGACTACTGTTTACAACATGACTGGAAATTATGATGAACTTTTAAAAATACTGTATATATAAAATTTTAAGTGCTCTGAAATTAAAAAAATAACTTACAGAATAATACTTAATT
>SJYC01149067.1:0-15061 GCA_006408675.1 Madoqua kirkii | reverse complement strand
CAGAGGATCAGATGGCTGGATGGCATCACCGGCTCGATGGACATGAGTCTGAGTGAACTCCGGGAGTTGGTGATGGACAGGGAGGCCTGACGTGTTGCGATTCATGGGGTCGCAAAGAGTCAGACATGACTGAGCGACTGAACTGAACTGAACTGATTCATTATAATAGTAATCACTAACATTAATATTGCGTTTGTGCCAGGCACTATTTATACACTTTATGTTATTTAATTCTGTAACTACACTGTGAATAGGACTATTTTTATCCACATAAAATGAGTACAGAGAAAGTAACTTGCCTAAGGTCACAGGAATGGAAAGGAACATGATAAAGCACGAGCAATCAGAGTGTGGAACCATTTCTGGAAATACTGTTAGAATTAGTTTGAAGCTCCACAAAAAAATCACAATGGAAGGAAAAAAAAAAAAACATTTTCTGCAGAAGTCATATGTAACTCCCTTTATCACTGACATTAAAGGTGTCAGTATATTTTTGGTTTCCTCTTGAAACAGCAAACTTTCATGAACATAATGGATATAAAACTCATTTTCTATACCATTCCTAATCCCCTTTTCAATTTCTGATTTGTCAAGGTGACAATGAGGGAATTACCCCTCTGGAACAAGTTTATTTTGTTGCTATAGCTGAGGTCTCCTTTTGTGGCTTTGAAAGTTAAGACTGAACTCAGAAATGATAGAAAACTAGTTATTCACTCTCCTCACCTCACTATGCAGGTTTATCAGGATGTGTCTACATAAGTTCAGTATAGCCTATATTTTTTTAAAGAAAAAAAAATCATATATTTTTGTTTATAAATACCATTACAGTGTCAAGTGACTATAGCAGTGAGAGACATTTAGTGTTTTCATTTACCAAATATCTTTTATATAATGAGGTTAAAAAAAAATCCAATCATCTTGATTTAGTTCCATTACTGTCCAAAATAAAAGTATTGAGAAAGAGAGCTGCATACTTTGGGCAAATTCCAATACTCTTTTTTGCCTTCTACATTTTCATTTGTGTGTTACTTAGAACCTCTGTTGTTAATGAAAACAAAGTTAAAAGCAAGGAACAAAAAGGTTAGACGTTTTCTAAGGCAGAGTATGAGTTGGCAAGAAGGGCGCATAAAAGGCAGAGCTCAGTGCTGAGCCATGTGCTATTTCAGGGCAGCGCTAACTATGAAACAATGTGCTGAGCTGTAAAAGATGGCAAGTGCGTGCTACATTTCCAAGGAACATGCCCAGAAACAAGCATTTAAACCTTCCCTCCTTGTTTAGTAAGAATAAACTGCCTTTCAGCCCTCCATAGTAATATGTTACTTCTACAGGGTGCTTTTCAACTTTTCAGAGAATTTCCACATGTTATCTCATTTATTACAGAATTCTTAGGAAACGAGTGGGCATGGAGTCCCTGAGGGACTGCATGTCTTGGCTAAGGACCTACAGCTTGATAGTAGCAGAGACAAGACTGGAAGAGGGAAATGGTATAGGAAGAAGAAAATTAATTATGTAGAGAATCAGAGACATTCTGCAAATGCATATTACAAAATCTGAAGAAATGCCAAGCATTAATCTGAATATTAGCAATTTTGTCTCCTGCTGTTTGCTTTCCCAAATTATACGCAACACTGTAGCTTTAACTTACCTTAAATTGTTAATTACTGATTTGTAGCAATAATTTAGAGTTTCCCAGGTGTTTCAGTGGTAAACGATCTTCCTGCCAGTGCAAGAGATGCAAGAGACATGGGTTCAATAATGCCTGGGTCAGAAAGGTCCCCTGGAGAAGGAAGTGGCAACCCACTACAGGATTCTTGCCGGGTTGTCCCATGGACAGAAGAACCTGGGGGGCTACAGCAATAATTTATGGATTATTATATGTCAGGTTGCAGATATATTGATTAGTATATCAGAAATGTCTCTAAATTTTCTTTGAAAAGATTGAGGCAATACATAAGTACCAACATTTCACAGTTTTATTTCTAATTTATGTAAGTTAATGAACACACTTTCTTTGTCTTGCCTTCTCTGAGTTACTGCTCTTGTAGTCAGGAGTTTCACTTGCTGTGCTGTGTACATCAGGATTACATTTTCTCCTTTGTCAATCCCTAGAAAAGAGTATTCTATGTATTATCTTAGAAGGAAGCAATCATTTAAATAATCTTAAGATCTGACTTGAAGTGATGCCAATGAAAGTGCCAAATATTCTTGCCTTTCTCAGCTTCACCATTTTCTAGCACTTAAGGTTCTTGATAATAAAAATGTAAAATATTCTACGTAATTAATTCCTAAATTACTACTTCACTGAAACTGTTTTTTATAAAAAATTAGCAGGTACCAGACTTTGATATGATTGCCTATATTGAATCATATATACAATGTAATAACTAATGTCAAGTCTCTAGCCAACACGGAATTGATAGACCAAAGGAGTCAAAGCAATATAATTTTGCAGAAGGTAATTGCTATTTCTTGTAAGAAGAAGATCAGACTGCTGATCATGCAAAAAGAAAATCATAAGTCTTTTTAGGAGTAATAGTGTTAAAGAAACGAATGTTAAGTTCTTTCTTCAAAAACTTGCTATTCCCTTGTATAGCCTTTCACTTTCTTTTTCCTTTTGTAACAAATTTAAATTAATTAGTTTTTTGGCAGCACTGTCTTTGTTGCTGCGCACAGGCTTTCTTTAGTTGTGGCGAGGTGGGGCTCCTCTTCCCAGTGCTGCGCAGACTCCTCCTTGTGGTAGTAACATGGGGAAGTCTCCTGGAGGGGCATGGGCTCTAGGCCAAGGGCTCAGTAGTTGTGGACTGGAGCTCAGTTGCCCTGATGGCACGTGGGATCTTCTCTTCCAGCATCAAACCCATGTCCCCTGCATTGGCAGGCAGCTCCTTAACCACTGGACTACCAGGGAAGTCCAGCTTTTTACTTTCTAAAGATAAATTATTTATGGAGAGGGGAAATATATCTGAGTTAAGATAAATGCACAGTCTTTACATACACATACATGTATACACATATGCTTCACCAGTGGCCAAGCGGTAAAGAATTGGCCAACAATGCAGAAGACACAGGAGCGTGGTTCAGTCTCTGGGTCAGGAAGATCCCCTGGAGAAGGAAATGGCAACCCACTCCAGTATTCTTGCCTGGAAATTGCCATGGACAGAGAAGCCTGGCAGACTACAGTCCATGGGGTCTCAAAGAGTCAGACACGACTGAATGACTGAGCACATACACATACATACTCTGTGGGTAAAGATCTAGTTAGGGGCTCTCCTGGTACCTCAGCTGGTAAAGAATTGCCTGTGATGCAGGAGACCCCTGTTTGATTACTGGGTTGGGAAGATTCCCTGGAGAAGGGATAGACTATCCACTCTTGTATTCTGGGGCTTCCCTGGTGGCTCAGCTGGTAAAGAATCTGCCTGCAGTGTAGGAGACCTGGGTTTGATCCCTGGGTTGGGAAGATCCTCTGGAGAAGGGAAAGGCTACCTACGCCAGTATTCTGGCCTAAAGAATTCCATGGGCTGTACAGTCCATGGAGTTGCAGAGAGTGGCACACAACTGAATGACTTTCACTTTCACAGGTCAGTTATATTTCAGTATCGTTTCAGTCTTTCCTAAGTGTGCATTCTAAGTGCATATAACAAAACCTGAGAAGTAACAACTACAGAAAGAGTTGTATTCCTGATACCATTTTTATTTTGCATTACTTATACGTTTTCTTATTTTAAAGTTGCGTTTACCACAAATTTGTCATTTAATAATCAGATAATCAGCTTGACAAACACTTTAGTACTATAAATATTAATGTAACAGTTATACAGTAATAGCTAGTACAGTTGGGCTGAAGACCAGGATAAGAAATTGGTGGCTTATGTATTTGAGCATTTCCTCCCTCCCATTATTGATGGCTAGTAATGGTGGGAACAAAATGACCTGTTGCTGGAACAAAGTAATCCATCCTTAGCATAGATAACAGGAACTTAAAGGGAGTGAATGGAACAAAAATAATATGTAAAGTAACTATAAAGGAAATACCTAAATTTGTTTACAACCTTTGCTTCTCAATTTAAGTCTTCCAACCCAAGTTGCTAGTGTTAACTCTGGTTAGCATCAATTACCAAGGACTTAGCAGAGTCCCAATTATAGCATATGAAACATAATCTTTCATTATGAGCTTCTCTATCTAAAATCTTTGCAAAATTCAGATTAGAAAATCTTTTTTCTTTTCTAAATAAAAATAACTTTATACAAACAGATGTGAAGTGCACCAAGCTTGGGCTTCATTCATTACTGAAATTTTATGATGGATACAAGGATCTGAAGCTTTTAAGACAACACTAACATAATTAGAAACTGGGAGTAAGGGGAATAGAACAGAACATCTTAATACTCCTTTTCTTGCTTATTTGGGTCAGGTAGAAGTGGTGTGGCCAGACTTCGTTTTAAATGGTAGAGACTATTACAATTCTACAGAACTGTAATTCTTAACATAAGACCTCTTTTTTTAATGAAGTGATTGTAAATTTGGCTTGTATAAAAAAGCATTCCATTGAATTTCATAATGGAATCAAGAGTTATATCTATATGTATCAAATCATTCAGTAGACTGAATTTTAAATATTTTATATTTATTTATATAAAACAAGATGATAAGGCATGCAGAAGTTTTGATAATATGATGTGATGACTATTTCAAATCACAAGTTTACCAGCCTCTTAAATACACAGTCCCACAGAATTCTCCAGACCAGAATACAGGAATGGGTAGCCATTCCCTTCTCTAAGGGATATTCCCAATCCAGGGATTGAACTCAGGTCTCCTGCAATGCAGGTGGATTCTTTACCAGCTAAGCCACCAGGGAGGCCCTAAATATACACCAGTTGTCATTAATTCAAGCAAAAACAAGACCTCATAAAGAATTCCATGGGCTGTACAGTCCATGGAGTTGCAGAGAGTGGCACACAACTGAATGACTTTCACTTTCACAGGTCAGTTATATTTCAGTATCATTTCAGTCTTTCCTAAGTGTGCATTCTAAGTGCATATAACAAAACCTGAGAAGTAACAACTACAGAAAGAGTTGTATTCCTGATACCATTTTTATTTTGCATTACTTATACGTTTTCTTATTTTAAAGTTGCGTTTACCACAAATTTGTCATTTAATAATCAGATAATCAGCTTGACAAACACTTTAGTACTATAAATATTAATGTAACAGTTATACAGTAATAGCTAGTACAGTTGGGCTGAAGACCAGGATAAGAAATTGGTGGCTTATGTATTTGAGCATTTCCTCCCTCCCATTATTGATGGCTAGTAATGGTGGGAACAAAATGACCTGTTGCTGGAACAAAGTAATCCATCCTTAGCATAGATAACAGGAACTTAAAGGGAGTGAATGGAACAAAAATAATATGTAAAGTAACTATAAAGGAAATACCTAAATTTGTTTACAACCTTTGCTTCTCAATTTAAGTCTTCCAACCCAAGTTGCTAGTGTTAACTCTGGTTAGCATCAATTACCAAGGACTTAGCAGAGTCCCAATTATAGCATATGAAACATAATCTTTCATTATGAGCTTCTCTATCTAAAATCTTTGCAAAATTCAGATTAGAAAATCTTTTTTCTTTTCTAAATAAAAATAACTTTATACAAACAGATGTGAAGTGCACCAAGCTTGGGCTTCATTCATTACTGAAATTTTATGATGGATACAAGGATCTGAAGCTTTTAAGACAACACTAACATAATTAGAAACTGGGAGTAAGGGGAATAGAACAGAACATCTTAATACTCCTTTTCTTGCTTATTTGGGTCAGGTAGAAGTGGTGTGGCCAGACTTCGTTTTAAATGGTAGAGACTATTACAATTCACAGAACTGTAATTCTTAACATAAGACCTCTTTTTTTAATGAAGTGATTGTAAATTTGGCTTGTATAAAAAAGCATTCCATTGAATTTCATAATGGAATCAAGAGTTATATCTATATGTATCAAATCATTCAGTAGACTGAATTTTAAATATTTTATATTTATTTATATAAAACAAGATGATAAGGCATGCAGAAGTTTTGATAATATGATGTGATGACTATTTCAAATCACAAGTTTACCAGCCTCTTAAATACACAGTCCCACAGAATTCTCCAGACCAGAATACAGGAATGGGTAGCCATTCCCTTCTCTAAGGGATATTCCCAATCCAGGGATTGAACTCAGGTCTCCTGCAATGCAGGTGGATTCTTTACCAGCTAAGCCACCAGGGAGGCCCTAAATATACACCAGTTGTCATTAATTCAAGCAAAAACAAGACCTCATGCTTTAAATTGTCTCTTGATTTGAAAGATTCTCTGGATAATTAATTGTGTCAGTTGTCAATAAGAACCTTAAGCTTTCTCTAAAAATTATCAAACTGTTTCTGTATTTATATCTAAATGTTATTATGTAATAATGATGTAGACAGTGGGAAAAGACTGGAATCTCATTGCTGTTATTTACAAGTCTTAAAGGTTTAAATAGAGCCATAGCTTTTAGAGGCCATTTTTCTGGCATCAGAAGTTTCCAACTTTTGTTGGTCCATCCAGCCAGACTGTCACTCCATAATTTTTTTTTTATCCACTCCATGGATTTTTTTTTTTCTTTCCCTTGAATGGTAATACTCAGAACATTCCAGGAGACCAGAACATTAAGCTGGAATAAAACAATGAAGGTATTATCATCACCAAAAGAGCATTTTGAGTTTTATTAGAAGAAACCAATTAGGATGTTATTTTCAAGCAAAGGGCTTGGCAAGGCTTCAGAAAGTTACTTTCCGGAGGCGGGTAGGGGTTTAGCTGGCACAGAGAGCAGATCTGTAGCTTAGAGTCTTGACAGCTTTAATGCACATGCAATTGGGATTTTTTTTTTCCTTTAAGCTGATTCTCCTAAAAGCCATGCTTCCTGCCACTGTTCAAAATAATTGCATCAATTCCATTTTCCATTAGTACTCAAAACCTGCTGATATGACTAGATTTTTAAAACCTTTGTGTGGAAATCTAATTATATATATTTTTCCAGGGGAATCTGATAATGCATATGATCCAGAAAGTTATATTTTTTATCATGGTATCTAGCATAGATCTTTATACTAGTCATCATACCTTGGTTATTCATTTAATTATATTCACTACAGTGGTATAAGCAATTTTCTATTATGGGAGGAAAAGAACATCCAATAGGTTCTATTTTGTTGAAGGACAAAGAATTACATATCGGTTTACTACAGATAATAAAATATTTTTATTTCAGGTGGAAGGAAATGACTCTCTTTTTATCATGGCTGTAATATCTATGTCCCTTTTATAATGTGCTTATTTTCAGCAGTTTGTCTTTATAGATAGTTTATAATGATCTTCATTGATTTACTTCATCTTATATATTTCTACTTTTTTGATACTTATTTGAAACTTTTCTATACTTATGTATAGACATTTCAGATATTACATTAGAAATTTTCTAATTTTTTCCTCACATTCCTTCTTTGTTTATTTATCATGGCTGTAATATCTATGTCCCTTTTATAATGTGCTTATTTTCAGCAGTTTGTCTTTATAGATAGTTTATAATGATCTTCATTGATTTACTTCATCTTATATATTTCTACTTTTTTGATACTTATTTGAAACTTTTCTATACTTATGTATAGACATTTCAGATATTACATTAGAAATTTTCTAATTTTTTCCTCACATTCCTTCTTTGTTTGTTTTTTTTTTTTTCCTTTTTTAATTGAATTAAGAAAAAGATCATGAAGCTTAGCCTGGACTTATCACAGAATGGTGAAAGCCTCAGAGCCAATGTCCTGATGGAACACGTAACAGGAATTGAGTTAAAGATGGCCTGGAGTTAAGATGCATCACTCATATGTGCTTTGGAAATGAAATTTAGCACCATAGACACTTAGATGAAATTATTTTTAAAGCAATACCATCTTTGATTTCCAAATTTTACAATAAATATTTGATGCTAAAGCAAAATTTTAACGTCTTTTCTAAAATTGCTTCTGGGTTAAGAGAAAGAAAACTAGAATTTCAATAACTAAAGATAAGTTGGCTGAGGTCCATTAATAATAAAGCATGGATATTTTTCAAGACATATAAGTATCTGTATTAAGTTCCAACAGCATACGTTTTGTTCTCCTTAAACTAGAAGCTTGAAAATCTGGTTAGAATTGATTGTTGGCAAATTGTGAGTCAATGTAAGAAAATAGCTTTCAGGCTTTTATAAATAATGTTATATCCACCTGTCTCTTACCCTTTACTCCCCACTCATCCACCCTACTTTGGAGAGATTCCACTAAATACACTGTTCAGGTTTTTAAAAGAGACACGAAGAACTTCACTGAATTCCATGAATATTTTAGAGAACCTGCCTTGTACAATGTGATTGCTACATATATAGGTACAAAGAGGAGTATGGCACAAATCCTGTCCTCACTGACCACCTACTTAGTCAACAAGATAAGCCAACTATATAAATATTACACCAGGTACTACCTAATGTTTGCCACAAAAGAGGCACAAACAACTGATAGAAGATGCCAGTTTTGAAATAAAAACATGTTTATGTTGGTTTTAAAAATTGGCTTTAAACCCATTGTGGTTATTAATCATTCTGCAAGCAGGGTTACAGTTTTATCATGGTTATAAACTAGATTGAGGGGGAGTTCAGTTGGAATGCAGAGGGAGAGGTTATTGCACTTCACCAAGGTTCTCTAAGCCTCTGGTACAAAACACTTTTGCTAGGCTTTGTTTTGTCTTGTTATTCACCTCCAAATCTCACGCAGTGCCTGTGCAATATAGAATCGTTATGAGTGATATACTGACAAATAGATTAGCACCAATTTGCCAAACTGTCCTCAAATGCCCGGGGTATTTAAAATCCCCTAGACTCTCTATAGAAGTGGTAGGGGTAGGGGACTATTTTCAGTCTTCTCCATTTCTATTTCCACATCTCTCTTATTCTCTTATTTGATCTCTCTCTCCTCCTCCTTCTCTCCCTCTCTCACACACATACACCCAATGGTGGCCATATTTGAAGGATGGAATAAAGACATGAAGCAGCCTGCCTTAAACATCTAACTAAATAGATTCAAACTAAATAGCTCTTCACAGATATCCTCTGCTATGCACAAAAATGAATTCCGTAATAGAGGTCAGAAGTTCGTTTCTCTGAGCTTTCATTCCCATTAGCAGTTTGCCATCTCACCATAAGAACTACAAGACAGAAGAAATTAGACCAGGAAAAAATCTATAAATCTACGTGTTTGAAAACACTAAGTTAAACCCAAGAATTTGTGATAGTGATTCTCCATGTTGGCTACACATTCCAGTCACCTGGGAGCTTTAAAATTCTGATTCCAAGGCCACGCCCAGACCAATTAAGTCAATATCTCTAGGGATGGGGTGTAGCCACGGTTGTCTTTAAACTACTCCAGGTGGTTCCGATCTGCAGTCATGTTTAGAGACCACCGCTTCCAAATCCCCCCAAACTCTCCAAGGAGCTTTTAACAATAAAAGATAATTCTATTCAGTCTGTTGCTCTCATGGTTTCCAAAATAGAGTCTTTGCTAAACATTGAAATATCGTCACTTTACTCGACAGTGGAGATTTTCATTGCCAGAGAAGTCATCGTTAGTGCGGCCGCAGTGCTGCTTGAGTGCTCACTGCCTGCTGAGTGCGCAGATGCCCTTCACTTACTTCCGTGTAAGATGTGAAAGTCATGTCAAAGTCATGACTTGGAAAATTATGTTCTGTTTTCTGTTTCCTTTATATTTTGAAGTGTAGTAACATCTCAGTGAGATTCTTGAAAGCCTAAGCTAGTCTTGACTTAGGTTATGGTCTAACCTAGAGCCTGATGCCAAGAGAATTCAGTAAAGATCTGTACTGTCTCACAGACAATTTCCTTTGTACTCATTTGTGTCTAAATGTGGGATAGCAGATTCTCTAAGGCCAAGAGGCCGTCTATAATGGCAGTCGTAGGCAGAGTGGGAGTGGAAGATAGGGAGGGTTTCTTCTCAGAAAAAAAATCACCTATGCAACAGGTCCTGATCTTTTTCTGTATATCATTCTTTTTCCAATCTCTTTAATGATGTATAGTAGATGCTTAATTAATTCTTAAAAGAATGAATGAATGATGTCTTCCTTAGCAGTTTTAGAGAACTGGAGGGGAGCAGAAGTAGGTCAGGAAACAAAAATAGTGAATAAAACCCTTTCCAACTTTATATTTCAGGATTATAAGTTGCCAATAATTCAAAGAGGACTTTCTTAATATGTTTTAACCTTCAATACCAAGTTATTATGGTAGAAATAAACTAAGCAATATTATGGGCAAGTCAAGAGTAAACAGAACACAAGCTGAGAACTTTAGATCTTTGAAAATGTCAGTATTGGGTGTGAAGGACATGTCAAGTTTACCTGTTCTTACTAAAATGACATGGGTTTAAAAATTTACTTGGCTATTGTCAGGAGCATTGTAGTATATGTTTACTTACCAATATGATGTCTTTCATTAAAGGTGAAGTCGAGAAATACTCTTTTTATGGACACTGTAAGTTCAACACCTTAAAATGTATAGCATACCTCAGATGGGCAAGTTCAGAAAACATGTTTTGCTCATTGTATGCAGTTTAGGAAAGAAAAATAAAAGGGCAGGCATCTTATTAAATGAAACAACAAATTACGTCTAGGACAGTGTGGGTTTTTAGAATTCTAGTCATATGAAGCTAAGATGTCATTCTTTCCATGCTTTATTGATTTATCTTTAATGGAAAGGTACGCATCTTGCCTTTGAAAGAATTAGATTTAGTGTGCTCCTATTATTTAGGACTTTGTGGCAGGTCTTGCAAAGTACGTAGGCAAAGCAAAGTAAGTGGGAACTGACAAGTAAGAAATAAAAGCTTAAAATATTTTCAGGAATAAATATAAACATCTGTAAGAACACAACTCCATGTGCATCAAAATGTAGGTTTCCCAACTGTATTTCTCTGAAAGTTATGAAAAATCACTTTGCTAAGTGGGAATTACTTCTGTAAAATACTAAAATAGCCACATTGATAAATCGTGGGGTCATGTACTCAAAGGTAGCTTTTAATTTTTCCTGGAGTATTTTGTTGTTGTTGTTAGCTTTGGAATATTGTTGTTAAATTTAAATTATCATTTAATTCTAATGACAGTTGAAAAAATTGCTTTACTATCTTACAACATCAGGTTCTGAATTGATTTCTGGAGTTCATCCACCAAAATGAAGTGTCGTAATTCTTTGTACCACCCTCTTCAGCAGGCAAAACTATGACTCATTTCTACCACCCAATTATGCCAGAAGTGTTTAGTGCACTGTTATGAAATGAGATGTAATAGTTCAATATTTCACAATTTATGTTTGAGCCATTTGAACAATGTCTGTGCAATATCTCTTTGCCTTTTCATACTGTTCATGGAGTTCTCAAGGCAAGAATACTGAAGTGATTTGCCATTCCCTTCTCCAGTGGGCCACATTTTGTCAGAGCTCTCCACCATGACCTATCCATCTTGGGTGGCCCTAAATGGCCTGGCTCATAGTTTCAGTGAGTTAGATAAGGCTGTGATCCATGTGATCAGTTTGGCTAGTTTTCTGTGATTATGGTTTTCATTCTGTCTACCCTCTGATGGATAAGGATAAGAGACCTATGGAAGCTTCCTGATGGGAGAGACTGACTCTGGAATCTGGGTCTTGTTCTGATGGGCAGGGCCATACTCAGTAAATTTTCAATCCAATTTTCTGTTGATGGGTGGGGCTGTGTTCCCTCCCTGTTGTTTGGCTTGAGGCCAAACTATGATAGGGGTAATGAAGGTAAAGAAAACGTCCTTCAGAAGGACTTATGCCCTCGCTGTTGTGTTCAGTGCCCCTGACCCTGCAGCAGGCCTCTGCTGACCCATGATTTGCTAGAGACTCCTGGATACTCACAGGCAAGTCTGGCTAAGTCTCTTGAGAACACTGCTCTTTTTTCCTGGATCCTGGTGAGTACAAGCTTTTGTCTGTGCCCTCCTACACTCTATTTCCCCAGTCCTGTGGAAGTTCTATAATCAAATTCCACTGGCCTCCAAAGTCAAATTCCCTGGGGGGTTCTCAGTCCCGTTGCCAGATCCCCAGGTTGGGAAATATGTTGTGAATCCTAGAACTATCTTAACAGTGCAAGAACTTCTTTGGTATCATTTTTCTGTAGTTTGTGGGTCGTCTGCTCAGCGACTGTATGGTGGGGCTAATGGCAACCTCCTCCAGGAAGGCTTATGCCACAGGCCACACGTCCCAGGTCTGCTGCAGCCAGAGGCAGTGTCCCTGTGGCAGGCCACTGCTGACCCATGCCTCTGCAGGAGACGCTCAAAACATGCAAAGGCAGACTTGGATCAGTCTCTTTGTGGTCTCTGGGTCCTGGTGGACATAAGGTTTTGTTTGAGTATCTTCTGAGCCTCTCTAGCAGGTGTGTGGTTTGATTATAAATGCAATTTCATGCTTACTACAATTTTGTTGGGGCTTCTCCTTTGCTCTTGGATGTGACATATCTTTTTTTGGTGGGGTTCAACATTCTCCTGCCGATGGGTATAGCTGACCCATGCCTCTGCAGGAGACGCTCAAAACATGCAAAGGCAGACTTGGATCAGTCTCTTTGTGGTCTCTGGGTCCTGGTGGACATAAGGTTTTGTTTGAGTATCTTCTGAGCCTCTCTAGCAGGTGTGTGGTTTGATTATAAATGCAATTTCATGCTTACTACAATTTTGTTGGGGCTTCTCCTTTGCTCTTGGATGTGACATATCTTTTTTTGGTGGGGTTCAACATTCTCCTGCCGATGGGTATTCAGCAGCAAGTAGCAATTTTGGAGTTCTTGCAGGAAAACATTAGTGCACATTCTTCTACTCTGTCATCATGTACATATTTTTCATAATGTTTAAGGAAAACAATAGAATGGGAAAGACTAGGAATGTCTTCAAGAAAAGTAAAGATACCATGGGAACATTTCATACAAAAATGGGTGCAAGAAAGGACAAGGAACCAGAGATAAAATAGCAAATATCTTTTGGATCATAGAAAAAGCAAAGGAATTTCAGAAAAACATCTACTGCTTTATTAACTAGGCAAAGCCTTTGACTGTGTGGATCTCAACAAGCTGTGAAAAATCCTTATACACATGGGAATACCAGACTACCTTACCAGCCTCCTGAGAAATCTATAAATAGGTCAATAAGGAACAGCTAGAACTGGACATGGAGCAACAGATTCATTCCAGATTGGAAAAGGAGTTTCTAAGGCTGTATATACAAGGCTGTATATTGTCACCCTGCTTATTTAACTTATATGCAGAGTTCAGTTCAGTTCAGTACATTCTGTGAAATGCCAGGCTGGATGACACACAAGCTGGAATCAAGATGGCCGAAAGAACTATCAATAACTTCAGATATGCAGATGACACCACCCTAATGGCAGAAAGCAAAGGGGAACTAAAGAGGCTCTTGAGAAAGTGAAAGAGGACAGCAAAAAAGTTGGCTTAAAGCTCAACATTCAAAAAACAAAGATCAGGGCATGCTGTCCCATCACGTTGTGGCAAATAGATGAGGAAACAGTGGAAACAGTAAGAGACATTAATTTTCTGGGCTCCTAAGGCACTGCAGATGGTGACTGCAGCCATGACATTAAAAGACACGAGCTCCTTGGAAGAAAAGCTGTGACAAACCTAAACAGCATATTACAAAGCAGAGACATTACTTTACCAACAAAGGTCCATCTAGTCAAAGCTGTGGTTTTTGAGAGTCCCTTGGACTTCAAGGAGATCAAACCAGTCAATCCTACAGGAAATCAGTCCTGAATATTCATTGAAAGGACTGATGCTGAAGCTGAAACTCCAATACTTTGGCCACCTGATGCAAAAAACTGACTCATTAGAAAAGACCCTGATGCTGGGAAAGATTGAAGTCAGGAGGAGAAAGTGATGACGGAGGATGAGATGGCTTGATGGCATCATCAACTCAATGGACGTGAATTTGAGCAAACTCCAGGAGATAGTGAAGGACAGGAAGCCTTTGGTGTTGCAGTCCATGGAATTGCAAAGAGTCCAGATACAACTGAATGACTGAACAACAAATATTTTGCTAAAAATTACCAAACAAAACACTGCCTGGAGCATATGTATCATTGTGTACATAAATTTTTGTTTTATTATTATTAAGTATTATGACATCTTTGTTTCTCTTATAATGGAGCTCAGTGTTACTCATCTTTAACAAAACTTATTTCATATGTAGCATTTGGGTTTATATATTTTTCATTTTTTAATCTTGGAGATTATCTAGAAAAAGTAAATCTTTTGGAAATGGTCAACATAAACTGTATCTAAATGCTCCTTTGTTATTCTTTTTGACAGTTGGCAGGAGTTTTAGCAAGGCATGTTAAGCTGTAACTACAAAAAAAAAATAATACAATTTCCAAGTTCATGAAAAGTTTAGAAAGTTATGTATTTGTTCAAACATAATTTAGGTACTGTCTGACCAAACTATCAATAAGTAAAGGTACTGCATAGCAAACAAAAAATCTTAATTTAAAAATTCATAGTCAAAGTAGCACATAGGTTTAATCTTTAAACTGTAAACGCGGCAACCTTGTTCTCTTAGCCTGAATTTCCATTCAGCTCTGTTTTCCTCAGTATCAAATCTTACAATCAGTTAATTGGCTTCACCCTGTTTTCCGGCATTTGTCCTTAGCTAGTTACCTTTCTTTTCTTTGAGTTTCCTGATTCTCATTCCTAACAAAAAATCTTAATTTAAAAATTCATAGTCAAAGTAGCACATAGGTTTAATCTTTAAACTGTAAACGCGGCAACCTTGTTCTCTTAGCCTGAATTTCCATTCAGCTCTGTTTTCCTCAGTATCAAATCTTACAATCAGTTAATTGGCTTCACCCTGTTTTCCGGCATTTGTCCTTAGCTAGTTACCTTTCTTTTCTTTGAGTTTCCTGATTCTCATTCCTCCCTTCTTTACCTCTGAACACTCTTCCATCT
>SJYC01149066.1:0-15911 GCA_006408675.1 Madoqua kirkii | reverse complement strand
GACCCTGATGCTGGGAGATATTGAAGGCAGGAGGAGAAGGGGACAACAGAGGATGAGATGGTTAAATGGCATCACCAACTTGATGGACATGAGTCTGAGTAAGCTCCAGGAGTCAGTGATGGACAGGGAAGCCTGGCTTGCTGCAGTCCATGAGGTTGCAAAGAGTTGACAAGACTGAGCAACTGAACTGAAAAGGGAAATTAGAAGGTGAAGGGAAGAGAATTACCTATTTTCAGAGCATATAGGCCAGTGGATTAGTTGGGCCATGCAAGCTGCTGGATAGTTGTGTAGCCCTATTTTGCCATATGGGGTCTGTGTGACTCTGTGTCTCTCTCACCCCCATCTCTCTCCAAAGGCCATGTTCTCCTCAAGCCTTGCTGCCTTACCACAGAGTCCTATCAGATCTCCATTTTTGAGAGGTTAGGAAGAAGCCTAATACAAAATAAAAATTGGCATAAAAGGAAAAGAAGCTAAGATGCAGGCTAGCTGTGTTGCAAGATGACAGTACTAGAGCAGACAACACAGAAGTGATGAGACTTCTAAAGGAACAGCTACTAGGGTGGATAGAGGATCATAAGAGATCCATTCAACTGTTAGAGCTGCTCGTGTACTCCAGCTGAGGTCCAGTTCACTGCTGGGCTGATACAGGTGGTTATAGGATGACTTTTTATGTTTCCCTTTCTATCTTTCCTATATATATTTCTATTTAGATCCTTGTACAAAAGGTAAACTGAGATATACCTGTTTTTGACATTAGGTATATGACTCTGTGTGTTCTTAGTCACTCACTTGTGTCTGACTCTTTGCAACTCTGTGGCCAGTAGCCTGCCAGACTCCTTTACCCTCTGAGCCACTGGGACTTAGCAACTGAACAATACAACAAACTTTATTTATATAATAGTATCATTTGCCTAAAGATCAGTTAATTTAAGAGTGAATTGTATAAGAAAACTTTTTAAATGATAGCAATTGAAACAATTGATTTTTATAGAATAAACTTTGCTTTAGATAGCCCTAGATTGAATCATCCTTCCATTTTCCAATTTACATCAGCTGAGGTCCAGTTCACTGCTGGGCTGATACAGGTGGTTATAGGATGACTTTTTATGTTTCCCTTTCTATCTTTCCTATATATATTTCTATTTAGATCCTTGTACAAAAGGTAAACTGAGATATACCTGTTTTTGACATTAGGTATATGACTCTGTGTGTTCTTAGTCACTCACTTGTGTCTGACTCTTTGCAACTCTGTGGCCAGTAGCCTGCCAGACTCCTTTACCCTCTGAGCCACTGGGACTTAGCAACTGAACAATACAACAAACTTTATTTATATAATAGTATCATTTGCCTAAAGATCAGTTAATTTAAGAGTGAATTGTATAAGAAAACTTTTTAAATGATAGCAATTGAAACAATTGATTTTTATAGAATAAACTTTGCTTTAGATAGCCCTAGATTGAATCATCCTTCCATTTTCCAATTTACAGAAATATTTTAGAAAATGAGGTAACTGTTTGGATATTTAACAGGAGACTTTTCTAGGTGTTCTGCTCTGTATTTTTTAGTGTCCCTCATTTTTTCTAGATCTAGGTAATTAAAAGATTGCATGTATTACTAGACCCTTTTTGTTTAAACTTAATCTCTACAATTTTCTAATCATTCACTGCTAATGTATAGCTTTATGAGCATGTTAAAAATCTGGATTTGTTTTATTTATCAGTGATTAGAATTTCTGTATATTCTTATTTAACACTTTTATGAAAGTTTTCCACTTTTTGAGCAAAGAGATACATTTTTTAAATTAAAAGATTGTTGTATCTGAACACTGGATACAGGGAACCCTGCCCTGCTTTGTCAGTTTACATAGGGAAAACTAATGAGGCTATAAAGAAATACTATCTGTTTTATTAGAACTTTTTTACTAGTGAAACAGCTGGAAAAATAGAGTAAGTCGGCTGGCTTCCATTTTCCATTGCTTTCTGCCCTTTAAATTCAGGTTTCCTCTTGTTCATGACCACATGCTCACCACACACAGACTCCTTAGTTTGTTACTTTAAGCCAACAGAGATTAAGCACCATTGGTAAAAACTAGTTTAGAAAAGGTTTTAACTAAAATAAATGGCACTTTCAAAGAGAATCTTGATTTATGGAATTTGTGTATGTGTGTGTCTGGGTAAATCAGTAAGGAAAAAATCAGATCATAGTGGTTGGGCTGAGTGCCATTAGTCATTGAGACATGTTTTGTGTTGCAGTCTTATTTGTAGTAAAAATGTACAGTTTAATTGTAGTAAAAATGCAGCTTTGCACAGCGGCAGTATTGTAGCCAATGACACTTATCAGAGGCAAGACTATTGCTAATTGAAACTAACTGTAGTAAAAATGCTTAGTAGCAGCCTAGTCACCAGAAAGAATATGTATCACTTTACTATATTTAGAATCAGAATTTTATTGCTGAAAGGGAAATTAGATATCACTTAATCTGGCCTTTTATATTATAACTGAGACTTGGTTAGTAGGTAGAATAAGTAGAATTGGGGTATACTTGTTAATTGCAGATCAGAGAAGGCAATGGCACCCCACTCCAGTACTCTTGCCTGGAAAATCCCATGGACGAAGGAGCCTTGTAGGCTGCAGTCCATGGGGTCGCTAAGAGTCGGACATGACCGAAGCGACTTAGCAGCAGCAGCAGTTAATTGCAGATAGCATTCCCACATCATCACTCTCTTTTCTACCTATCCTCTAAAGAGGTATATGGAGAAACTGGAAATTCCATGTGAAGGAAGATGAGAGAAGATAAGAGTGGAGCCATTCAGGCTTTAAAAATACATTGTGAAGGGTAAACTGACACCTATTAATTAGGAACTTTGGACTAAAAAAAATAAAAATTACTTGATTTTAAAAAATACCTATTATTTGCAATTTGATCTCAAGAAAGATGAAATTAAAGCATTTATAGTCATCTGCCTCCAAAAATCCATTAAGTGCTAATTAGCTGTTATCTGAGAAGGTCCAAATCTCTCTACATTGGAAACTTGCTGTTTAGTGAAATATATGACTTAAAAAACACACACAAATAACATCTGTTGGTAGAAACATACATCCATGATTTCTACATTTCTGAAAAATTCACATATTTATTGTAGGAGAAAAGAATCAGAAAAAAACAAGTTGTATAAGTTTAATTCTAACAAACATACTACTGTAATGATAATGTGAAATACCTATAAAGCATATGAAATACAGTTTATATTCCACTTTACTTGGGAGACACAAAGAATTTCTCTTTATTTTACATGTATCTAAATTTAATTCACTATGCTTTTTAAAATACTCTTTACCAATAGATGTCAACACATTAAATAAGAAAAATCAATATATTCTAATACACTCTGTTATGCAACTGCCACAAGAAAATTGTAATTCACAACATTCAGAAACCAGTCTGAAATATTTGTACTGTCTACCAAGGGAAAATTTATCTCATTGTTGTACTATAAATTGCATATTTATTTCATAACAGTGGCAAAAGTGGGTTATCTTTGAGAGGTAGGATTAGTTTTCTCAGCATTCATGCGTGACAGAGGCTAAACATCAAATGAATCATAGCAGTAGTATTCAAAGAACAGAAATGTCTTCAGTTACCTTTCAGTCATGGTACAGCATAAAAGTCTTCTAACTTTTAAGGATTTGTTTACATTAAAAGTACTTGGCTGTTTCATAATAACTAACTGGCAATTAAGTTAATTTTTTGATAGAGGGTCTTTCTTTAGTTTTTAGGAATTAGCTGATATATTCTAGAGATTATGTTGATATAATTACCTAAATTATTCATGAACTCTGAGAACAAGAGACTACATCAATATAGGATGAAAACTAACACAGTTCATAATGGTATGTATGAATCTACATGTCCCTTAGCCTTTCAATATATTTTCTAATTTAAAATATTCTGATTGAGAACCTACCACATTTAAGGCATTATCTCCACTGTTGAGTAGAACATCAGTAAATGACTGATTTCTTGCTTTCCAGGAATTCACAATCTCATTAAGAAGATGAAGAGAATAATAACTATAGAGCAGATGACATTGTTTGTGATTAGTGTTGGAGGCTAAAGAGATAAGGAAAAAAAATGAAAGTGGGAATATAAAATCTGAACTTTACCTGAACCCTGAAGAAACAATACAGTTTAAGAATATATAACCAAGAAAGATGGTAGAGAGTGCATCTGATAGACAATGGTATAGAAATCAATTCCTCACCTCAATCTGTTTGAGTCTAAGACATCATGTGATGAATTTGAGCAATGTTGACTATAAGGATTAGGATGAAATGGGATTGGAGAAACTAACCTGGCTAATATGTGGTCCTATTAATGAGACTGGTTGCCATAGCAAGGCAGTTGTGTGGAATTCAAGGTACAACAAAAGGAGAATGAAGCACTAGGCAGGAAATCAATGTAAACTGAACTAGTGAAAGGAATTATTATGATTTTTAAAAAGTAGAAACTGTGGATATCACATTATATGCCTCTTCCTCATTAATTATCTAATGAAAGAGTTTAGGTACAAAAGATTTCATAAGGTTTAGTACAACTTCATACTATCCAATGCAGCACCATTCCTAGCCTCCATCCCTTTCTGGGGAATGGTAGAATAACCAATAGTCAATGTCAAAATACTCCTTCAGAATAAAATTACAAACAATATAATATTTTTCCTGTTAGAACGATAAAAGGTGGAGAAAAAGATGATAATATAGCCACACATTCCAAACTTTAACAGTAGAGGTAGTTATTCACAGTAGGAGTTTTGTTGGGAACTTGAGTAGATAAAGAACAAAGTACTTAACACCTGAATCATTAGAAATGCCTGTTTTTTAAAAATGCATGTTAGCTAGCATGTTTTTTAATAATCTGTATTTATGAAAAATGATTTAGTGGCTAATACTCCTCAACTCAAAAAATGTCACTGCCCCTATAGTATCTATTAGATGTAGGATATTATCTTGCTCTTTTTTCCCTTCTGTTTCAAAGTGTTTTAGTGTATCATTTGCCTATCATGTCTAGGACCTACTTCTATCTCCCTTTTGGACAGTGTACACACTGAACTTAATCACAATTAGGTCTATAATAAGCAGAGGATTGTCTCGAAAGAAGAAAACATCATGACTCTCTTTGAAATATTGTGCATATACCCCCAAGGGAAGAATCCATGTAAGTGAAGGATATAAATTATTTTAGTATTATAATGATAAAAAAGACCCACATTAACTGGTAAAATTAAAACTGATTTATAACTACAATTCAATAATCTGTCCTGTCTCCTATAAAAACACTGATAGGTAATCAACTTAACTATGAAATATCACAGAGAACTGCAGGATGAATTAAATGTCAAAGTGGTCTTAGTGAATTTGTACAGCAATAGTTTATTGTCTCCTGTAAATATATTACCTACACAAGCCAGTTATTTTATATGTGATTCTAAAGTAGTACCATTATGCTGAGTATATATTTAAATGAAACAGCCTACTTTGGGTTCCCTGCTGGCTCAAGTGGTAAAGAATCTGTCTGCAATGTATGAGACCCAGTTCAATCCCAGGGTCAGGATGATCCCTAGAGAAGGGAATGGCTACCCACTCCAGTGATCTAGCCTGGAGAATTCCATGGACAGAGGAGCCTGGTGGGTTGCCGTCCATAGGATCACAAAGAGACAGAGACACCTGAGTGACTAACACTTTCACTTTGATTACCAATAGAAAATTAAATGGAGGAATATATGTACTTTAAAAATATTAACTGTTTCAGATTTTTGATAATGTTATTATCCTAACCATATATTACTTTTAGAAAGACCAGAGAAAAAATAAATTTTCATAGTTGATCACTATTGCTTGAATTCCACAACTACAATATCTAATGCTTATTACATTCAAGGGTAAATGTGGTAGTAATACCATTTACTAGTTAGCATGGGGAAAATATTCTTCATTTAGGGAAAGTGTAATATTTCAATTATCTGGAGAATATTTTTTATATAAGAAGGCAAAATTACTAGTCTTTGTCACTTTGTACTTTCTAGTTTGATTTTGAGTATTATACTTAGCAGAAAAGTTAGGACATTTTTTCCCCAGAACTTAAGAAAACAGTTTGCATAATTTTTTTTGTTCTTTAAGGAAATTTGGTACTTCCTTATTTGAATATAGTTTTATCAATTTATCTTACTCATGAACGTTATTTAAAACAAGGGAGATGTGTATAAGAGATAGGTGTACACACTGAACTTAATCACAATTAGGTCTATAATAAGCAGAGGATTGTCTCAAAAGAAGAAAACATCATGACTCTCTTTGAAATATTGTGCATATACCCCCAAGGGAAGAATCCATGTAAGTGAAGGATATAAATTGTTTTAGTATTATAATGATAAAAAAGACCCACATTAACTGGTAAAATTAAAACTGATTTATAACTACAATTCAATAATCTGTCCTGTCTCCTATAAAAACACTGATAGGTAATCAACTTAACTATGAAATATCACAGAGAACTGCAGGATGAATTAAATGTCAAAGTGGTCTTAGTGAATTTGTACAGCAATAGTTTATTGTCTCCTGTAAATATATTACCTACACAAGCCAGTTATTTTATATGTGATTCTAAAGTAGTACCATTATGCTGAGTATATATTTAAATGAAACAGCCTACTTTGGGTTCCCTGCTGGCTCAAGTGGTAAAGAATCTGTCTGCAATGTATGAGACCCAGTTCAATCCCAGGGTCAGGATGATCCCTAGAGAAGGGAATGGCTACCCACTCCAGTGATCTAGCCTGGAGAATTCCATGGACAGAGGAGCCTGGTGGGTTGCCGTCCATAGGATCACAAAGAGACAGAGACACCTGAGTGACTAACACTTTCACTTTGATTACCAATAGAAAAATAAATGGAGGAATATATGTACTTTAAAAATATTAACTGTTTCAGATTTTTGATAATGTTATTATCCTAACCATATATTACTTTTAGAAAGACCAGAGAAAAAATAAATTTTCATAGTTGATCACTATTGCTTGAATTCCACAACTACAATATCTAATGCTTATTACATTCAAGGGTAAATGTGGTAGTAATACCATTTACTAGTTAGCATGGGGAAAATATTCTTCATTTAGGGAAAGTGTAATATTTCAATTATCTGGAGAATATTTTTTATATAAGAAGGCAAAATTACTAGTCTTTGTCACTTTGTACTTTCTAGTTTGATTTTGAGTATTATATTTAGCAGAAAAGTTAGGACATTTTTTCCCCAGAACTTAAGAAAACAGTTTGCATAATTTTTTTTGTTCTTTAAGGAAATTTGGTACTTCCTTATTTGAATATAGTTTTATCAATTTATCTTACTCATGAACGTTATTTAAAACAAGGGGAAAAGCATGAAAAGGAGGCATATTTATGCCTGCTTGTTTTCTTTGCTTGTTCTATTCTCTTTTCCTCATTCTCATTCCATTCTTTGTATCCCAAATTATTTGAAGGTTTCATGGGTGTAATGTGATGGGTGAAGTCCATGAAGATAAGCTGGTCCTATAGACTATTACTACTACAAAAGTAGTTGAGATATCATGAGGAGGAGGAAAAGTGGGGAGATTCATTCTGCAACAGGTTGTGCATGGTGAAGACGGACAATTATCAGGAGTTTGGACTCAAAGGGATACAGAGAAAATTATGGCAGAGGGTATCAGTGATTAGTAAGACCCCCTCCTATCTCACTCATAGACTTATTTGTAAATTTGCTAAGTACAACAGATGCTAAATGCGTCCAAAATTTCAGTGGAAGCCAACAAAAAGTTGAAATTCACAAGCCTTATTTTACATAGTGTAGATGCATGCTGATTGTTCTGAACCAACAGGTGAAAGAGAAAAAACACAACAGAATTTGTTGTAGAATTCCTAGTTTTATAACTGTATCAACCCTGGAAACATGGGTTTTTGTTCTTTAAGGAAATTTGGTACTTCCTTATTTGAATATAGTTTTATCAATTTATCTTACTCATGAACGTTATTTAAAACAAGGGGAAAAGCATGAAAAGGAGGCATATTTATGCCTGCTTGTTTTCTTTGCTTGTTCTATTCTCTTTTCCTCATTCTCATTCCATTCTTTGTATCCCAAATTATTTGAAGGTTTCATGGGTGTAATGTGATGGGTGAAGTCCATGAAGATAAGCTGGTCCTATAGACTATTACTACTACAAAAGTAGTTGAGGTATCATGAGGAGGAGGAAAAGTGGGGAGATTCATTCTGCAACAGGTTGTGCATGGTGAAGACGGACAATTATCAGGAGTTTGGACTCAAAGGGATACAGAGAAAATTATGGCAGAGGGTATCAGTGATTAGTAAGACCCCCTCCTATCTCACTCATAGACTTATTTGTAAATTTGCTAAGTACAACAGATGCTAAATGCGTCCAAAATTTCAGTGGAAGCCAACAAAAAGTTGAAATTCACAAGCCTTATTTTACATAGTGTAGATGCATGCTGATTGTTCTGAACCAACAGGTGAAAGAGAAAAAACACAACAGAATTTGTTGTAGAATTCCTAGTTTTATAACTGTATCAACCCTGGAAACATGGGATCTGAAGCAAGATTCACCACATCTTATAAGTGCAGAGAAGCCTCAGGTAATATATAGATTGCATGTGTATATACCTCTCAAACACTGACATCCAGTACTATAATGATCATAAAATAATAGCATTGCACCTAAATAATGCATACATTTGCTGCATTAGGCATTTGACTGTTGCTTTGGATTTTTGAGAAAGTAATAATATGCTAGAAGAATTGATGCTTTTGAACTGTGGTGTTGGAGAAGATTAACTGTATCAACCCTGGAAACATGGGATCTGAAGCAAGATTCACCACATCTTATAAGTGCAGAGAAGCCTCAGGTAATATATAGATTGCATGTGTATATACCTCTCAAACACTGACATCCAGTACTATAATGATCATAAAATAATAGCATTGCACCTAAATAATGCATACATTTGCTGCATTAGGCATTTGACTGTTGCTTTGGATTTTGGAGAAAGTAATAATATGCTAGAAGAATTGATGCTTTTGAACTGTGGTGTTGGAGAAGACTCTTGAGAGTCCCTTGGACTGCAAGGAGATCCAACCAGTCCATTCTAAAGGAGATCAGCCCTGGGATTTCTTTGGAAGGAATGATGCTAAAGCTGAAACTCCAGTACTTTGGCCACCTCATGGGAAGAGTTGACTCATTGGAAAAGACTCTGATGCTGGGAGGGTTTGGGGGCAGGAGGAAAAGGGGATGACCGAGGATGAGATGGCTGGATGGTATCACTAACTCGATGGATGTGAGTCTGAGTGAACTCTGCGAGATGGTGATGGACAGGGAGGCCTGGCATGCTGTGATTCATGGGGTTGCAAAGAGTCGGACATGACTGAGCAACTGAACTAAACTGAACTGAACTGAGCTGAACTGAATATCATATGGCCTTTGATAGTATTTGTCTAAAGCCTTGTCAGAATCTAAACTTTCTCTATGGCGATGTTTCTCTAATACTGAGCTTTTGGTTCTTCTTTGATGTTTTTGTAACTCCATGAATTTTGTAGTGTGCCAGACTAGCTGGTGAAGGTTCACTTACTACTGAACATGTATATTTCCGCCTTCAAACCAACAGATTAAAAAAGTAGAAAGTATATATAATAAAATAACTCAGCCAAACCTCAAGTGAAGAGCAACTTTGGTCATTTTTGAGTCTTTAGATTTAGTTGTTTATAAATGGTTTCCAAAGTTTATTTTACCAAGTGCCCTTTCAAGATTTTAAGTTTTCTGAACTTACTTTTATTTCTTTATACACTCTTAAACTTAGCATTAATTTTTATTGAGCTTTATGGAGAAGGCAATGGCACCCCACTCCAGTACTCTTGCCTGGAAAATCCCGTGGATGGAGGAGCCTGGTAGGCTGCAGTCCATGGGGTCGTGAAGAGTCCGACACTGAGCAACTTCACTTTCACTTTGTTGCAGTGGAGAAGGAAATGGCAGCCCACTCCAGTGTTTTTGCCTGCAGAATCCCAGGGACGGGGGAGCCGTCTATGGGGTCGCACAGAGTCGTACATGACTGAAGCGACTTAGCAGCAGCAGCAGCATGGTCTATATAGAAAAGAGTGCTACAAGTAAAGGGAAAGATATCTTGGAACTCTGAAAGACCCTTCCTTAAGAAAACATTTGCCCCTATCAACCACAGAGGAGATAAAAATTCTAAAAAAAGCTTTCTTTTTTTCTTTGCCTTGCTTGAGCCATTGTAAAATTTTATCCAAAAGTGATAGCAACAGATATTAAAAATGTATCTATTGAAAATGGGATAGATTAAACTGAACAAGTGCCCAGATTGTCAAACACAACAGACATTTTAACCACAATGTAAATGCCTTCAATATGCCAAACTTCTAAAAACAAATAGTTTCCCCTAACACACGTCTAATCTGATTCATTTCTGAACATTTTAATTACTTTTCCCAATTATGAAGACAATAGACTACATATGAGAGAAGCAAGCATTTGAAAAATGAAGAATATGCCTTCTAATTTTACATAAAGTTGCCAAAGTTATGATTTGAATGATTGTTCACCCACTCTCAACTCCACACAGTTGTCTTCACTGAATTAGTTATTTGTGATTGTGCTATTTAAAATTGTCATACATGGAAAAATATTTGTATCATTGGACATTATTTAGGAGGGTACTGCAAATAAATCATTTTTTTCCTATTACAGTATATTAATAGAATGTGTCCTCATTTTTGTCATCATATTTAAGATATGCTTAAGATAAATATAGCTCAGCCTTTAAAACACCATGCTCTATTTGGAAATGTATATAATTATTTTGATTTATTTTATTTTATCTAAAATAATACGGAAAAACTGGCAGACTGTATTTTTTTGGCCTCCAAAATCAATGCAGATGGTGACTGCAGCCATGAAATAAAAACATGCTTACTCCTTAGAAGAAAAGTTATGGCCAACCTAGATAGCATATTCAAAAGCAGAGATATTACTTTGCCAACAAAGGTCCATCTAGTCAAGGCTATGGTTTTTCCAATAGTCATGTATGAATGTGAGAATTGGACCATGAAGAAAGCTGAGCACTGAAGAATTGATGCTTTTGAACTGTAAGATTGGAGAAGACCCTTGAAAGTCCTTAGGACTGCAAGGAGATCCAACCAATCCATTCTAAAGGAGATCAGTCCTGGGTGTTCTCTGGAAGGACTGATGTTAAAGCTGAAACTCCTCATTGGAAAAGACTCTGATGCTGGGAAAGACTGAAGGCAGGAGGAAAAGGGGATGACAGAGGATAAGATGGTTGGGTGGCATCACTGACTCAATGGGCATGAGTTTGGGTAGACTCCAGGAGTTGGTGATGGACAGGGAGGCCTGATGTACAATAGTCCATGGGATCGCAAAGAGTTGGACACGACTGAGTGAACTGAACTGAATATTTATTATAACTAATAATGCATAATATATTTACAACCATGCTTCCTTAAGGATACCTTTTGCAGGTTAGACTAAATTATCATTTCAAGCCAATATAACAGATGCCAGATCTGTTACAGGAATGTGAGGTAATATAAGAAAGAGGAAATTCATATGTTCTGTACTAAAAGATGGCAAATAGATGGGAAAACAGTGGAAACAGTGTCAGACTTTATATTTTGGGGCTCCAAAATCACTGTAGATGGTGACTGCAGCCATGAAACTAAAAGACGCTTACTCCTTGGAAGGAAAGTTATGACCAACCTAGACAGCATATTAAAAAGCAGAGACATTACTTTGCCAACAAAGGTCCATCTAGTCAAGGCTGTTTTTTCCAGTGGTCCTGTATGGATGTGAGACTTGGACTGTGAAGAAAGCTGAGCACTGAAGAACTGATGCTTTTGAACTGTGGTGTTGGAGAAGACTCTTGAGAGTCCCTTAGACTGCAAGGAGATCCAACCAGTCCATTCTAAAGGAAATTAGTCCTGAGTGTTCTTTGGAAGGACTGATGCTAAAGGTGAAACTGCAATACTTTAGCAACCTCAGGTGAAGAGTTGACTCATTGGAAAAGACTCTGATGCTGGGAGGGATTGGGGGCAGGAGGAGAAGGGGACAACCAAGGCTGAGATGGTTGGATGGCATCAGTGGCTCAATGGACGTGAGTCTGAGTGAACTCCAGGAGTTGGTGATGGACAGGGAGGCCTGGCATGTTGTGATTCATGGGATCAGGAAAAGTTGGACACAATTGAGCAACTGAACTGGAACTGGTACTAATGAAAATCATGAATAATAATTATTTGCAAATTTATTTATAACACATAAGGTGATTGATTACATGTAACACAGGGTATATAGAATTGATATTGAGACCTAATTCTAGTTTTAATTTTACTATGTCTTACTCCTTTAAGTTTCACAAACTTTCCTTTTCTCATATTGTGATTAAAATAATTATAACTACCTTTTTTCAAGCAGGGCTACTGGGAGATTAAATGGAACATAAAATTCAAACTCATCAACTCATGCGAAGAGTTGACCCATTGGAAAGGACTCTGAAGCTGGGAGGGATTGGGGGCAGGAGGAAAAGGGGACAACAGAGGATGAGATGGCTGGATGGCATCACCAACTCGATAGATGTGAGTTTGAGTGAACTCCAGGAGATGATGATGGACAGGGAGGCATGGTGTGCTGTGATTCACAGGATCACAAAGAGTTGGACATGACTGAGTGACTGAACTGAACTGAAAATTCAAAACATAAATATAATTCAGTTCAGTCACTCAGTCATGTCCAACTCTTTGCCACTCCATGGACTATAGTATGTCAGGTTTCCCAGTCCATCACCAACTCCCAGAGCTTATTCACACTCATGTCCTTGAGTCGGTGACTCCATCCTATCATCTCATCCTCTATCGTCCCCTTCACCTCCTGCCTTCAATCATTCCCAGGATCAGGGTCTTTTCCAGTGAGTCAGTACTTCGCATCAGTGGCCAGAGTATTGGAGTTTCAGCTTCAACATCAGTCATTCCTTCCAATGAATATTAAGGCTTGATTTTATTTAGGATGGACTAGTTGGATCACCTTGAAGTCCAGGGACTTTCCAGAGTTTCCTCCACCACCATAGTTCAAAAGCATCAATTCTTTGGTGCTCAGCTTTTCTTATAGTTTTGGAGTTTCAGCTTCAACATCAGTCATTCCTTCCAATGAATATTAAGGCTTGATTTTATTTAGGATGGACTAGTTGGATCACCTTGAAGTCCAGGGACTTTCCAGAGTTTCCTCCACCACCATAGTTCAAAAGCATCAATTCTTTGGTGCTCAGCTTTTCTTATAGTCCAACTCTAACATCCTTCCATGACTGCTGGAAAAACAAAAGCTTTGACTAGATGGACCTTTCTTGACAAAGTAATGTCTCTGCTTTTGAATATACTGTCTAGGTTGGTCATAACTTTTCCTTCCAAGGAGCAAGCGTCTTTTAATTTCGTGGCTGTAGTCACCATCTGCAGTGATTTTGGAGCCCCAAACAATAAAATCTCTCACTGTTTCCACTGTTTGCCCATCTATTTCCCATAAAGTGATGGGGCCAGATGTCATGATCTTAGTTTTCTAAATGTTGAGTTTTAAGGCAACTTTTTCACTCTCCTCTTTCACTTTCATCAAGAGGCTCTTTAGTTCTTCTTCACTTTCTGCCCTAAGGGTGGTGTCATCTGCATAGCTGAGGTTATTACTATTTCTCCCGGCAATCTTGATTCCAGCTTGTGCTTCATCCACTCCAGCATTTCTTGTGATATTCTCTGCATATAAGTTAAATAAGCAGGGTTACAATATACTGCCTTGACGTACTTTTTTCCCAATTTGCAACCATTCTGTTGTTCCATGTCCAGTTCTAACTGTTGCTTCCTGATCTGCATACAAGTTTATTAGGAAGCAGGTTAACACAGTCTGGTATTCCCATCTTTTTAAGAATTTTGCAGTTTGTTGTGATCCACAGAGTCTAAGGCTTTGGCATAGTCAATAAAGCAGAAGTTAATGTTTTCCTGGAACTCTCACACTTTTTTGATGATACAGTGGGTGTTGGCAATTTGAAAACTGGTTCCTCTGCCTTTTCTAAATCCAGCTTGAACATCTGGAAGTTCACGGTTCACGTACTGTTGAAGCCTGACTTGGAGAATTTTGAGCATTACTTTCCCAGCATGTGAGATGAGTGCAGTGTATGGTATTTTGAGCATTGTTTGGCATTGCCTTTCTTTGGGATTGGAATGAAAATTGACCTTTTCTGTTCCTGTGGCCACTGTTGAGTTTTCCATATTTGCTGGCATACTGAGTGCAGCAGTTTCACAGCATCATCTTTTAGGATTTGATATAGGTCAGTTGGAATTCCATCACCTCCACTAACTTTGTTCATAGTGATGTTTCCTAAGGTGCACTTGACTTCACATTCCAGGATGTCTGGGCTAGGTTATTGATCACACCATCGTGATTGTCTGGGTCATGAAGATCTTTTTTGTATAGATCTTCTGTGTATTCTTGCCACCTCTTCTTAATATATTCTACTTCTGTTAGGTCCATACCATATCTGTCCTTTATTGTGCCTATCTTTGCATGAAATGTTCCCTTGGTATCTCTCATTTTCTTGAAGAGATCTCTGCTGCTGCTGCTGCTGCTGCTGTCGCTTCAGTCATGTCCAACTCTGTGTGACCCGATAGACGGCAGCCCACTAGGCTCACCTGTCCCTGGGATTCTCCAGGCAAGAACACTGGAGTGGGTTGCCATTTACTTCTCCAGTGCATGAAAATGAAAAGTGAAAGTGAAGTCGCTCAGTCGTGCCCGACTCTTTGTGACCCCATGGACTACCATCCATGGGATTTTTCCAGGCAAGAGTACTGGAGTGGGGTGCTATTGCCTTCTCCAGAAGAGATCTCTAGTCTTTCCCATTCTATTGTTTTCTTCTATTTCTTTGCACTTGCATTTCAAGTATAAGGTCTAATCAAAATATGTTTTCACTCTAGACTAAGAGACAAAATACAGCATACTTTATTTCATTAATTAAACTTAATAAATTTATTTAATATCAATAATTGTCATTGTAAATATTTAAAATATGGTTTCCATCTAAAGATAATCAAAATCAGTTTAAGGGTCATTATATTTTTGAGACATGGAACAGAATTAGTGGTGTAGACAAAAAATCAAACACCTAAGAATGGTACCAGACCTTCCTCATTCTTTGTTAATAACAGGGTCAATATGTATTTAGTGTATACCTCCTTCCTTTCAGATATCTCTTCACTACTTTATTATGAGAGTGTGTATAATGTGTGTAATGAGTGCATGCTCAGTCACGCCCCACTCTATGCAACCCCATGGACTACAGCCCACGTGGCTTCTCAGTTCATGGAATTTTCCAGGCAAGAATACTGAAGTAGGTTGCCATTTCCTATTCCAGGAGATCTCCTTGACCCAGGGATTGAACCAACATCTCTTGTGTGTCCTGCATTTGCAAGTGGATTCTTTACCATAGGCACCGCCTGGGAAGCTACATTAGTGTTAACAAGCTTACTCTTTATGTCAATATCTCATCAAAGTTCTCAGAGTTCTTTCATTTTATGTTTCCTAGAGGCCACCTAAGCAATCATCTCTTAAGTGAGTTAAGGGGGAAAATTGCCAGTAAACATCTTTCTGAAATATTTTTTGCATGTTATAATATATAAATTCATTTATCTTTAAAACCTATAGAGACTTATTTAGACAAATAGTAATAGTCTACATTATTGTCCTCCAAACTATATTCTGTATATAGAATATTTACTATTGGTGAACTAAAATTCAAATTATAGGCTTTGGACTATC
>SJYC01149064.1:0-17150 GCA_006408675.1 Madoqua kirkii | reverse complement strand
GTAGCCCTTGAGGCCCCTTTGACTGTGAGATTCTCCAGGCAAGAATACTGGAGTGCGTTGCCATTTGCTCCTGAAGGGGATCTTCCTGACCCAGGGATCAAACCTCTGTTTCTTAGGTCTCTTGCATGGGTCTATTTGTTCTTCACCACTGGCACCACCTGGGAAGCCCAGTTTTTGATGTTATATGCTATTATTTATGCTTATATTTTTATACAAGTCAATACTTTGAATTATTTTTCTCCTTTCTGTTATATTTACATATTCAAAGTGAAATTGGTGGTAAAACTTTAGATGAGTTTATTACTTTTTTGAACTTCATCTTCTCCATTTCCATGTTTTTCTTTTTTGATAGGTATCACACTTATTGCTGTGGATGAGGCTCACTGTATTTCTGAGTGGGGACATGATTTTAGAAATTCATTCAGGGCTTTGGGTTCCCTAAAGGCAGTACTCCCAAAGGTAAGCTTTGTCAAGTACAATGTCTTGAAATGACTTGCTTAGCCAGGGAGGATCCAGGATTGGGGAATGGCCAAAACTCTGAACATGTTTTTATGGAAGAGCGAATGGTTGATTTCTAAGCAGGGGAAAGATTTTTTTACAACATGGTGTATCTTTTACTTCTCTCAAGTCTTTGCTGAAAGAGTACTTTTTCATTTAGGCCTCCTGTCCACTGTAGTCAGATTTTCAAATTAACCCCCTTCCCACAACTCTCAGCATTCCTCATATTCCTTTGCTGTCTTTTAAATAACACTTAGCAGTGTTAACGTACTTTAATGCATTTTGTCTATTGCCTGTGGGTCCCTACCAGAATATTCTCTGGGAGGAGGGATTTTTGCTGGTTTAGTTGATAAAGTCTACAGCAGTGCCTGCCACACAGTGAGTGTTCCATAAATAACTGGGTAAATGAATAAGTGAATTCTGATGAGAAAGCTGAGACTCTAAGAAATAACTTTCCCACGCAGGCAGTGAGTGGTAGAGCTGGGCAGTGCTACACAGCGGGATACTACACGGGCTTCCAGAGTCAATGACTTGAAAGAAGTTTAAAATAGTTTCTGCCCTGAAGTAGCACAGAGTCCAGTAAAGGAGTTTAGATTCAGAATTACCCATAGAAGTGGAAGCAGTAGCACCAAATGAAGTGCATAGAGCAGTATGAAAAATATAGAAAGATTAGTAGTGTTACTAGTACCCGTAATATTAATAGAAAAAGAAGACGGATACGGCGAAATCTAGTAGGCTCAGATTCCTTGAGGACTGCTTTTCATTAATGTAGAACGGTCTAAAGTCAGCTTTTGGAAATTAGGAAGATTGCCGCCTGTAATCCTTTCCTGGCCCTTTGATTCTAGAAGGATTGTGTTGGAGGCGTTTTAAATGTTGATGCAGTTCGGAAATGCTTCTCAATATTGAATTAGGCTTTTATTGTGTCAAGCTGTAGACGCCATTGGATTCTTTTCATTTCTTGGGAAGATTCACGGAGCCCAGGATGTTCGTCAGGCAGTGGCTGAGAAACCTTTTGCCCTGGCGTTTTCATGAAATCTCTTTGTTAGCTGGTGGTGAGGAACGCCCCCTGGTGGCTGTCGGGCTCTCATTTCCTCACTGTTCTCAGTGCTTTTTTCTTCTAATCGCAGTTACAGCTGACTGTCAACCAGTGCTTCACACCGAACTATTTTAATAAGTTCAAAAATAGCAGAAAAAAAATCACTGACTTACTCCCATTTGGAGAGAATCTGATAAAATGAGTCTCCAAAGAACAACTTTGTTGTGGAAAGCTTTGTTGTTGTTGTCTATTTGCTCAGCTGTGTGTGACTCTTTGAGACCCCTTGAACTGTAGCCCACCAGGCTCCTCTGTCCATGGAATTTTCCAGGCAAGAATAGTGGAGTGGGTAGCCATTTCCTTCTCCAGGGGATCTTCCCTACACAAGAATCAAACCTGGGTCTCCTGCATTGCAGGTGGATTCTTTACTGTTGAGCCACCAGGGAAGCCCTGGAAAGCTTTACATCAACCTTAAAGTTCTACAAAACTCAAGTAAGAGGAACTGTAAGAAATGAGACATTTTGGATCTTTCCATGACATTCCTCCCAGCCCTTTTACAAAGATCAGCACATTGTAGAAGCAACTATTTGGAATAAGTGAGTGAATGAATGAATGAATGAAGCATATTATGGAGTATGCAGATTAACTGCACCACCCAATGGAGAAGGCAATGGCACCCCACTCCAGTACTCTTGCCTGGAAACTCCCATGGATGGAGGAGCCTGGTGGACTGCAGTCCATGGGGTCACTAAGAGTTGGACACGACTGAGCGACTTCCCTTTCACTTTTCACTTGCATGCATTGGAGAAGGAAATGGCAGCCCACTCCAGTGTTCTTGCCTGGAGAATCCCAGGGACAGCGGAGCCTGGTGGGCTGCCATCTATGGGGTCGCATAGAGTCGGACATGACTGAAGCGACTTAGCGGCAGCAGCAGGAGCAGCACTATCCAAATTCAGAGGCAAATGGAACAGTAACAGTTCTTGGAATTTGTAGTGGTAGCACCATTGAAGTATATGTCTAAGGCATTCCTAGATTTATAGTCACAAGATTAATTTACATTTAATTGCTTTTTTCACCAAAACTTTGTACTTATTACCAAAGAAACCAAGATTTGCCAATTTAAAGAACAAGTTTCGTGAGTTATGAACTTGATAAAACTGAGTGACAAGGTAATTTATCAACCATACCAGTTTGCTTCTAAAAATTAAAAGGTTAAAGCTATTAGGAACTATGCTGTAATATAAAGAACAGACTTTGGACTCTATGGGAGAAGGCGAAGGTGGGATGATTTGAGAGAATAGCATTGAAACATGTATATTAACATATGTGAAATAGATCACTAGTCCAAGTTCGATGCTTGAAACAGGGCGCTCAAAGCTGGTGCACTGGGATGACCCAGAGGGATGGGATGGGGAGGGAGGTTCAGGATGGTGGACACATGTACACCCATGGCTGATTCATGTCAGTGTATGGCGAAAACCACTACAATGTTAAAGTAATTAGCCTCCAATTAAAAAAAATAAAGAACTATGCTGTGATGACCAGATAAACTGGATGTATAGACACACTGTTCTCCCAGCCAACCTGAGTGTTATTTCTAAGCTTTACCCTAGTTTACTTCTTTTAAATATCATAAAGCACCAGAGTTTCTAAGCAAAAATATCCTGTTCATTTCTGAAGTGAAAGTAAATATTGTTCCTTTAAATTTAATGCATTCCATTACTTTACTGTTTTCTGAGTTATGGAAGCAACATTCTTTTTTTTAAATTTATTTTCTTACTTTACAATACTGTATTGGTTTTGCCATACATCAACATGAATCTGCCACAGGTGTACATAAGTTTCCAATCCTGAACCCCCCTCCCACCTCCCTCCCCATACCATTCCTCTGGGTTATCCCAGTGCACCAACCCCAAGCATCCTGTATCCTGCATCGAACCTAGACTGGCAATTTGTTTCTTATATGATCCATTCTCTCAAATCATCCTGCCCTCTCCCTCTCCTACAGAGTCAAAAAGTCTGTTCTGTACATCTGCATCTCTTTTGCTGTCTTGCATACAGGGTTAATCGTTACCATCTTTCTAAATTCCATATATATGTGTTAGTATACTGTATTGGTGTTTTTCTTTCTGGCTTACTTTGTATAATTGGCCACCTCATTAGAACTGATTCAAATGTATTCTTTTTGATGGCTGAGTAATACTCCATTGTGTATATGTACCATAGCTTTCTTATCCATTCATCTGCTGATGGACATCTAGGTTGAGGAAGCAACATTCTTAACTGTGACTTTCTAGGATATTGGCAAAGGAATGAATCATTTATAATGATTTCCTCTGTTAGCTGGTCACTAGAATGAGGAGTTCCTCATGGCAAAGTGGGAATTTTTAAGTTAGAAGAGAGGTTAACATCCGGTAGCCCTCTCCATCTCATATTTTGATGAAAAAACAGAGGCCTAGAGAAGTTAGCTCTTGCCAAAGTCAATGGCAGATCTGAGAGTAGTGGTTGTGTCTCTGGAGTTCTTGTGTAGAATTCTTTTCAGATGTTGCCTTAATAATATCAGTAATAGCTGACACTTCTCACATGCTTTCTGTGTACTATGCCATTATATTCGGCATAGTAGACCTTTTATCCCATTTGCTCCTCAGTGACTTTCTGAGGTTGTTGCTGTTATTTGTAGCCATCTTATAGATGAGGAAACAAAAGTTTAGAATATGAAGTAAATAGCTCATGGGAATTCCCAGGCAAGTGAATGGTTAAGACTCCACACTTCTACTTCGGGGGACATGGATTCGATCGTTGTACAGTGCAGCCAATATATCTAAAATAAGCAGCTCAAAGTCTCACATCTCATTAGTGGTGAAAGCTGGCTTTGAACTGAGGCGGATTGTTATACTACTGTGCTGCTATTTTGCCTGATTTTTCTATTACTTCAAAATGTGTCAGGTTCATGCTTATTTCCTTTTTTTCACAAAAGCATTGCTTTTCTACTCTAACATGATACTGCATAGAAACAAACGAGGCCCTCTTTTCTTACAGTTGCCATGCTGAAAACGTCAGTCTTTATATGTTCAGTTCAGTTTAGTTGCTCAGTCGTGTCCTACTCTTTGCGATCCCATGAACCATGCCAGGCCTCCTTGACCATCACCAATTCCTGGAGTTCACTCAGACTCACGTTCATCGAGTCCGTGATGCCATCCAGCCATCTCATCCTCGGTCATCCCCTTCTCCTCCTGCCTCCAATCCTTCCCAGCATCAGAGTCTTTTCCAATGAGTCAACTCTTCGTATGAGGTGGCCAAAGTACTGGAGTTTCAGCTTTAGCATTATTCCTTCCAAAGAAATTCCAGGGCTGATCTCCTTCAGAATGGACTGGTTGGATCTCCTTGCAGTCCAAGGGACTCTCAAGAGTCTTCTCCAACACCACAGTTCAAAAGCATCAATTCTTCAGTGCTCAGCTTTCTTTATAGTCCAACTCTCTCATCCATACATGACTACTGGAAAAACCATAGTCTTGACTAGATGGACCTTTGCTGGCAAAGTAACATCTCTGCTTTTTAATATGCTGTCTAGGTCAGTCATAACTTTCCTTCCAAGGAGTAAGCGTCTTTTAATTTCATGGCTGTAGTCACCATCTGCAGTGATTTTGGAGCCCTGAAAAATAAAGTCAGCCACTGTTTCCCCATCTATTTCCCGTGAAGTGACAGGGCCAGATGCCATGATCTTCGTTTTTTGAATGTTGAGCTTTAAGCCAACTTTTTCACTCTCCTCTTTCACTTTTATCAAGAGGCTCTTTAGTTCTTCTTCACTTTTTGCCATAACGGTTGTCTCTTCTGCATATCTGAGGTTATTGATATTTCTCCCGGCAATCTTGATTTCAGCGTGTGCTTCCTCCAGCCCATCATTTCTCATGATGTACGCTGCATAGAAGTTAAATAAGCAGGGTGACAGTATGCAGCCTTGATGGACTCCTTTTCCTATTTGGAACCAGTCTGTTGTTCCATGTCCAGTTCTAACTGTTGCTTCCTGGCCTGCATATGGGTTTCTCAAGAGGCAGATCAGGTGGTCTGGTATGCCCATCTCTTTCAGAATTTCCCACAGTGTATTTAAGCAGGGTGACAGTATGCAGCCTTGATGGACTCCTTTTCCTATTTGGAACCAGTCTGTTGTTCCATGTCCAGTTCTAACTGTTGCTTCCTGGCCTGCATATGGGTTTCTCAAGAGGCAGATCAGGTGGTCTGGTATGCCCATCTCTTTCAGAATTTCCCACAGTGTATTGTGATCCATACAGTCAAAGGCTTTGGCATAGTCAATAAAGCAGAAATAGATGTTTTTCTGGAACTCTCTTGCTTTTTCAGTGATCCAGTGGATGTTGGCGATTTGATCTCTGGTTCCTCTGCCTTTTCAAAAACCAGCTTGAACATCTGGAAGATCATGGCTCACGTACTGCTGAAGCCTGGCTTAGAGAATTTTGAGCATTACTTTACTAGTGTGTGAGATGAGTGCAATTGTGCAGTAGTTTGAGCATTCTTTGGCATTGCCTTTCTTTGAGACTGGAATGAAAACGGACCTTTTCCAGTCCTGTGGCCACTGCTGAGTTTTCCAAATTTACTGGCATATTGAGTGCAGCACTTTCATAGCAACATCTTTCAGGATTTGAAAGAGCTCCACTGGAATTCCATCACCTCCACCAGCTTTGTTCGTAGTGATGCTTTCTAAGGCCCACTTGACTTCACATTCCAGGATGTCTGGCTCTAGGTAAATGATCACACCATTGTGATTATTTGGGTCATGAAGCTCTTTTTTGTACAGTTCTTCCGTGTATTCTTGCCACCTCTTCTTAATATCTTCTGCTTCTGTTGAGGTGAGGTGAGGTGAAGTCTGCTTCTGTTAGATCCATATAATTTCTGTCCTTTATTGTGCCCATCTTTCCATGAAATTTTCCCTTCATATCTCTAATTTTATCTGTATATGCAGATATATATCAAGCATTTTTTTAGTCCATTTATAAATTATATTTATAAATTGAGTAAGTTAAATTGATGGAAATGCTTCATTGTGGTTAGATGAGAATGTTCATGTCCTATCCTATATGTTATTAGGCAGATGCTCTCTAAATTCAAAGAGCAGTCTGATTGTAAGCCAAAAATCAGTTAAGTTGATTGGGGTGTTTTTTAATAACTTCACAGAATTTAAGGATAGAGAATATCAAAATGTCAGTTAACTGGTCACATTGACTTTGGTATCCTTATTTTTCTATTTAAAAACTGCTCCCAGACTTAATTGATTTTTCTTTGCATGAACTTTGAGATAGTTTTCAATTCAGTAAAGCTATATTGATTATAAAAATAATTTACAGTTTTTAATGTATCTTTTTCAAATTCTGTATTTTATTTTTTACAAATTGCACTTAAATTTTCACTTATGTATAGTAATTGCTTCAACTGATTTGCAGGGCAAATGTGTTGCATCTGAAGAGCTGCATCATGAGCATATTATTTGCCATATTTTATAATAAGCCAAAATGTATTCAGAAAGTTGTAATTTTAGATATCAAGCAGCTAATTATATAGGAACAATTTTTCTGATTATGAGATGATTACATAGTTGATTAATACTCCCAATGATAATAGTGATGAAAAAATTAAATCTAGAAATCTACTGTACTGAAAATAGAAGATGACTTGGTTGCTCAAGTAATCAGTTAAGAGTAGATATCTTATTTTCTGCATTTTTCTTTTATATTGTATGCCACAATTAACGATTTAAAACTGTTGAGAGGTTATCCAGGTAACTGAGAGCTGTTATTTTAGATCTGAAAAGCCATATACCAATGTATTTAGCACAGGAGTAAAAAAAGAGCCATAGTTGGGCTTTGTATGGCTAAATTTTCAGTGAGTGCAGGGTTTGTAATTTGTGAATTTGGATTATCAAAGATAAGACATAACTTACCCCTCATTTGTTCCAGCACTGTTATAGATGTATAAATAGTAAATGGAGAGGTAGATAGCTAAAACGTGGATTTAACTTATGATAGGAATTACATTTAGAAATCTTATGAGTTTAGTGTTTGAATGATTTCTTTGAAGGCTGAGAAACAAGAAAGTGTTTTTCTTCTTTGAAAGAGTAATTTTAAAGTTTCATTTTTATCACTGTTCTCTATTCTTCCTGTAATTGTCTTCCAGCGTGTTTCTAAGAAGGCAGTAGAAATGTTGGGAATTCATGACCTCTCTCCTTTGTTAAAAATCGCTTTTACTTATTTCAGGTTCCTATTGTTGCACTGACTGCTACGGCAGGTTCTTCGATCCGAGAAGACATTGTACGTTGCTTAAAACTGAAGGATCCTCAGATAACCTGTACTGGTTTTGATCGACCAAACTTGTATTTAGAAGTTGGACAAAAAACAGGAAGCATCCTGCAGGATCTGAAGCAGTTTCTCGTCTGTAAGTCAAGGTGAGTCAAGGCCTGGAATGCTGTGGTCCATGGCGTCACAAAGAGTCAGACACGACTGAGCAACTGAACTGAAGTGACCCCAGGATGAAAAAGCTAATCCCACCACCGAGGTATCTCATAGGTGGGACTTCCAGTCACCCAGGATCAGGGAGAATGTGTCCTCCCAGGGAAGCGGCACGTGGCGAAAGCACAGTCAGAGTGCGCATGCCCTTCTTGTTAACTGATTGAGCAGAGTGCAAACAAAGATGGGGTCAATTTTCTGAAAAGCCTAGTAGGTTTACTGAAGGATTTCAGGCCCTAACCCTGGCATTTGATTTAGCCTGGAAGGACGTCCAACTAATACTCACTAGCTGCGAGGAGAAGCAGAGGGTTTGGATGGCAGCCTCGGGGCACACTGAGCAGCTCGTCGGGGCCCAACCCAGCGTTTATGATACAGTAGGGATGCAGAATTCTGCTTGGGATGATAACTTCCTGGTGGGCATGAGGGCCAGGACCACATGATTCAGGAATGCATTAGAAAACCAGTCAGCTATGAAAGGGTCAAGGAAGTGACCCAAGAGATAAAAGAAAATCCAGCCCTCTTTTGGTGACAACTTGTGGAGGATTTTAGAATGTTTACTAACATAGACACCTCCACTCCTGAGGTTCAGTCCCTACTGGGACTACCTTTTATCATTCAGTTCACGCCTATGACATTAGGTGAAAACTTCAAATGTTACAGTCAGGGCCACTCTGATGCCCCACCTGCTAGAGGTGGTTTTTAGGGTAAAAAAAATCAACCTGAGGATAAGGAAAGAACTCAGTGTGAACTGAGGCAGGCCAGAGCCAAAGCTCAGCTGATAACAGTTGCTGTTGGACACGCTTTGCAACTTCAGGGCCACTGAGATGGGACAGCTGGTGTCAACCATTAGTCCAGAGGTTAGACCAACAAGAAGGAATGCTTCACAGGCAAGTCAGCTGACTATTGGGCCCGTGAATGCCAGAAGGAGTCTCCCAGGCCATGCCCAGTCTGTAGACAGACTGATCATTGGAAATGGGACTACTCCTGGTCCTGAAGAGGAAGGGGGACTCCTGCTTCTGAGATGACCATGCTGGGCTCCTGAGATGTCCCGGCAGCTTCCCCCACACCCACCCTGAAATGTCTGTCTCCATCAAGGAGCCCCGGGTTGTCTCTGATGTGGCAGAAAGAATTTTGATTTTTTAATTGATATAGAAGCCACTGACTCTGGCCTGACTTCTTACTTTGGACCTTTTTCCTCTAAAAGCTGCACAGTGACAGGTGTCAGTGAAAAGCCTCACACCTGTTACTTCACTGGAATCACACTTGCCAGTTTGAACAGTATTTGGTCTCATCATCTCACATGGTAGCAAAGTAATGCTCAAAATTTTCCAATCAAGGCTTCAGCTAAACCTGAACAGAGAATTTCTAGATATTCAAACTGGATTTAGAAAAGACAGAGAAACCAGAGATCAAATTGCCAGCATCTGTTGGATCATAGAAAAAGCAAGAGAGTTCCAGCAAAGCATGTACTTCTGCTTTAAAGACTGTGTGGATCACAACAAACTGGAAAATTCTTCAAGAGATAGGAATACCAGACCACCTGACCTGCCTCCTGAAAAATCTGTATGCAGGTCAAGAAGCAACAGTTAGAACCAGACACGAAACAACAGACTGGTTCCAGATTGGGAAAGGAGTACATTTAGGCTGTATATTATCACCCTGCTTATTTAACTTATATGCAGAGTACATCATGTGAAAGTTCAGACTGGATGAAGCACAAGCTTGAATCAAGATTTCTGGGAGAAATATCAACAACCTCAGATACACAGATGACACAACCCTTATGGCAGAAAGTGAAGAGGAACTAAAGAGCCTCTTGATGAAAATGAAAGAGGAGAGTGAAAAAGGTGGCTTAAACCACATGTTGGAGAAGACTCTTGAGAGTCCCTTGGACTGCAAGGAAATCCAGCCAGTCCATTCTGAAGGAGATCAGCCCTGTGATTTCTTTGGAAGGAATGATGCTAAAGCTAAACTCCAGTACTTTGGCCACCTCATGTGAAGAGTTGACTCATTGGAAAAGACTCTGATGCTGGGAAGGATTGGGGGCAGGAGGAGAAGGGGATGACAGAGGATGAGATGGCTGGATGGCATCACGGACTCGATGAACGTGAGTCTGAGTGAACTCCAGGAGATGGTGATGGACGGGGATGCATGGCGTGCCTCGATTCATGGGGTTGCAAAGAGTCGGACACAACTGAGTGACTGAACTGAACTGAAAGCTCAACATTCAGAAAACGAAGATCATGGCATCTGGTCCCGTCACTTAATGGCAAATAAATGGGGAAACAATGGAAACAGTATCAGACTTTATTTTCCTGGGCTCTAAAATCACTGCAGATGGTGACTGCAGTCATGAAATCAAAGTCACTTGCGCCTTGGAAGAAAAGCTATGAATAACCTAGACAGCATATTAAAAAGCAGAGACATTACTTTACCATCAAAGGTCTGTATAGTCAAAGCTATAGTTTTTCCAGTAGTCATGTATGGATATGAGAGTTGGACCATAAAGAAGGCTGAGCGTCAAAGAATTGATGCTTTTGAACTGTGGTATTGGTGAAGACTCTTGAGAGTCCCTTGGACTGCAAGGAGATCCAACCAGTACATTCTAAAGGACATCAGTCTTTAATACTTATTGGAAGGACTGATGGTGAAGTCGAAGCTCCAGTACTTTGGCCGCCTGATGCAAAGAGCTAACTTCTTAGAAAAGACCCTGATGCTGGGAAAGATTGAAGGCAGGAGAAGAAGGAGACAACAGAGAATGAGATGGTTGGATGGCATCACTGACTCAGTATTCCTGGACAGTGTTGCCTTAGGAGTTTTGAGAGAGCCCACAGTTGCTCGGCCAGGCCCTAGGAAAGGAACTACAGGAAATATGCCTAAAAGAAGGGTCTGTTCTACAGTATGTAGATATGTTAATATGTAGCCCTCCAAGGAGGCCTCAGATCAGAACACCATTGAAATTCTTAATTTCCTTGGGACTCGAGGTTATAGGGTCTCCCAGAAAAAGGCACACATCTCAAAGCAACAAGTTAAATACATGGAATACATTATAAATCCTGGAAGTAGACAGCTACCTCCAGATAGAAAATAAGCTGTATTAGGCCTAGATACTTCAAAGACAAAAAGACATCTCTATACCTTGGGCTTCCCAGGTGGTGCTAGTAGTGAAGAACCCACCTGTGAGTGTAGGAGACATAAGAGATGCAGCTCACTCCCTGGGCTGGGAAGATCCATCAGAGCTCCTGCTCTGAGTCTTCTCAGTTGACAAAAGCCATGCATCCAGTATGTTAAGTTTATTTCTTTGAGGTAGCAGCAGTTCCATGTCAAGATGATGGTGATGCAGGGATCCTAGCCACTCCCTGAGAAAGATTCTTCTGGGGCTCCATGGCAAGGCAGGATGAGAGTTCTGTGGCCCCAGTTAGGTAGGGTCCACGAGCCCAATGCCAGCCGGAAGAAGCTACAGAAGGTGGACTTTTGCCCTGCACCCTCCCAATAAAAATTCCCTGGGGTCCAGGAATCTCAGAGGGGATGTGAGGTAGGCAAATAGACGGGCCCCAGGCTGAGCTGCTGCAAACAGTCTCCAGTTGATACTTTGAGAGAAGATGCTATTAGGAGCACTGGGCCCTGAGACCACAGTTTCCTCTTGAAGTGGTCAAGGGGATTTCTCATCCTGACGTGTGCAGAGAATGTCCTCAGTTGTCCTCTAAGAAATTCTGCATAATGCAACTCTAGGGGAGGGGAAAAGAAAGGAAGAGATGCCAGCCCATAATATGTCCTGCCAACCTCCCAGAAACCTTCAAGCTGACCAAGGAAGAACCCTGAGACAGGTCAAATATGGGAACAAGCAAGATGACTGGCCAGACATAACCTGGAAGAGTGCCCTCATATAAGCAATCTAAGCCACCCCTATTGGGTGCAGCTCACTCTACGAGTTTGCCTTTGTTTTCTTCCACACGTGCTTTGCCTCCAATAAATGCTGTGTCTGCTGGTCTCTTAAGAATTCTTTTGGCAGAGAAGACAAAGACCAAGGCCTTCTTCCAGTCATTTCACTGCTATAGTCAATAGGAATGTCCACTGCTTTGATTTTTAGGTTCTATAAATTCAAATTTTTATACTTTCACTTTTTTTTAATGTAAAAAGTGATCCATATTGTTAGTGTCATTTTGAACAGTACAGAGCATGTAAACTGAAGAGTACTTAGATTTCTCCAATCCCGTGCCTCAGTTTTCATTGACATTTTTGCATTTAGCTTTATAAGCTTCTGTTCTTTGTCTTAGCCTGTGCAAATATGTGCCCTCAGTTGTTTTTGTTGTTAGCAGCTTGCCACAGAAATGATGGTGTAGTATGTCCATTTTGTCGGCAATTTTCCTCCTTTTTGTATCTCTGTTATCTTTCTGTATATTGTGTTTTCTTTAATTAGGCCTTAATGTTTTAAGATGTTACGGTAGTCACGTTTTGTGCACAATTCTTCCTTCTTTGGAAAATATTTTTTAAAATGAGATTCTTGTACATTAAAAAGAATTTGCATTTTTTCTTCACTCCATGGAGTTATCTACTATGAAATTTTGACATGGAAGCCCCTTTGGTCACTCTCAAAAATTACTTTGGGTAGATTATTTAGTAAGACTCAGAGTAAAATTGCTGCATTATTTTTCCAAGTTTTCAATGATTTTTACCACAGTCCTTCTTAAAGGTTTTTATACATTTACTTTTGAAATTATGTGCCCTCAGTTGTTTTTGTTGTTAGCAGCTTGCCACAGAAATGATGGTGTAGTATGTCCATTTTGTCGGCAATTTTCCTCCTTTTTGTATCTCTGTTATCTTTCTGTATATTGTGTTTTCTTTAATTAGGCCTTAATGTTTTAAGATGTTACGGTAGTCACGTTTTGTGCACAATTCTTCCTTCTTTGGAAAATATTTTTTAAAATGAGATTCTTGTACATTAAAAAGAATTTGCATTTTTTCTTCACTCCATGGAGTTATCTACTATGAAATTTTGACATGGAAGCCCCTTTGGTCACTCTCAAAAATTACTTTGGGTAGATTATTTAGTAAGACTCAGAGTAAAATTGCTGCATTATTTTTCCAAGTTTTCAATGATTTTTACCACAGTCCTTCTTAAAGGTTTTTATACATTTACTTTTGAAATATTTGATTCACTTTCATAGTATGAAGATGTGTATAAGAGACAGTTACTAGTGTGTGAGATGAGTGCAATTGTGCAGTAGTTTGAGCATTCTTTGGCATTGCCTTTCTTTGGGATTGGAATGAAAATATGACCTTTTCCAATCCTGTGTCCACTGCTGAGTTTTCCAAATTTGCTGGCATATTTGAGCAGCATTTTCACAGCATTCTTTTTTAGGATTTGAAATAGTTCAGCTGGAATTCCATCACCTCCACTAGCTTTGTTTGCAGTGATGCTCCTTAAGGCCCACTTGACTTCGCCCTCCAGGATGTCTGGTTCTAGGTCAGTGAACAGATCATCATGGTTATCTGGGTCTTGAAGAATATTTTTATAGTTCTTCTGTGTATTCTTGCCACCTCTTCTTAATATCTTCTACTTCTGTTAAGTCCATACCTTTTGTCTCCTTTATTGTGCCCATATTTGCATGGAATGTTCCCTTGGTATCTCTAAGTTTCTTGAAGAGATCTTAGTCATTCCCATTCTATTATTTTCCTCTATTTCTTTGCATTGCTCACATAGGAAGCCTTTCTTATCTCTCTGTACTATTCTAAGTAATTCTGCATTAAGATGGGTATAACTTTTCTCCTTTGTCTTTAGCTTCTTGTCTTAGCTATTTGTAAGCCCTCCTAAGACAACCATTTCTGTCTTTTTTAAAATTTCTTTTTATTGGGTATGGTTTTGACCATTGTGTCTATACAGTATTACTAACTTCTGTCCATAGATTTTCAGGCTTCCCTCAGACCTAATTCCATGAGTCTATTTGGCACTTCCACTGTATAATGTAGAGATGGGATTTAGGTCACACCTGAGTGGGCTAGTGCTTTTCCTACTTCCTTCAATTTAAGTCTGAAATTTGCAATAACGAGTTCATGATCTAAGTCACAGTCATCTCCAGGTCTTGTTTTTGCTGACTGTATAGAGGTTCTATATCTTTGGCAGCAAAGAATATAATCAAGCTGATTTCACTATGATTAATAGATTCTAGTAAATGACAATGATATAAATTCAAGGAGTTCCCAATATTTAATATGTTATATATTGTAAGACTCTTAAAATTATTTTTAGTTTGTTTAGTCTTTTAAGATTGTTAACTTTATACTCAAAAGTTTAATAAAGTATGAAATATAATTGGATCTAGATAATTTAGCAAAATATGACCTTCCTAATCATTTTATAGAATCTACTGTCTCTTGAATAGTTTGCAATAAAATAATGTGGTATGTTTGAAGTATAAGAAACAAAGAATTCAGAATTCTTTCATAAATAGCACACTCATAACCTTGGTGACAGAGATGACAGGCAGATATATATATATATGTGTGTGACGCTAATATAGCAGCAGCAACTGACTTGTATAAAATCAATCTCTCTATAGGTCCCATTTAGGATGAAGAAATTGGGTAATTCTTACAGTGCAAGTTAGCAGATTTATGACTTTACTTTTTTCTTTGGAATGAAAAAGATATCGAAATAAAAGATAGCATGTGAAACAAAAAGTAATATGTAAAGATACTATGTATCTTGTAAAGATACTATGATCACATAGTATTTCCTAAGCTTCTAAAATAAAATATACATTAGAAGTTTAGCTGAAACTGAAAAGCAATGAAAAACTAATGCCTTACTTCAGCACACAGTAGTTTTTGTTTTATATTTTTTATTTCTAAGTAACACATGACACTAAAAATTTCAAACAACACAAAAATAGATACAGACAATCATGTGTACCAAGTGAGCTATATGAACTACTTCTGTTGCCATAATCAGTTTCTGAAGATGACAGAAAACAAACCTATGTATTCAGGATACTTCCAAACGCATTCTATGCATCCAGCATCACCTTGATACCAAAACTAAAGATAGCACATAAAAATAAAACTAATAGGCCAATATCACTGATAAACATAGACAGAACATTCTCAACAAAATAGTAACAAACTGAACAATGTATTAAAAGGATGATACATTCATATCAAGTGAGATTTATCCCAGGGACACAGGGATGATTCAATATCAGCAAATCAGTCAATGTGATATACCACATTAGCACATGTGCAAATGAAGTATATGAATCATATGATTATCTTAATAGACGAAGAAAACATTCTTGACAAAATTTAACATCATTTTGATTAAAAAGGCTATGATTAAAACAGTTTATGATTAGAAACTCTCAACAAAGTGGGTATAGAAGGAACATAACATATTAAATATTTGTCATAATTACATGACAGATCTACAGCTAACATCATACTGAATGGTGAAAGCTGAAAGCCATTCCTGTAAGATCAGGAATAAGAAAAGGATGCTACTCTTGCCACTTTTATTAAACATAGTTTAGAAAACCTGGGCACAATAATCAGACAAGAAAAAGAAAAAAAAAATCCAAATTGGAAACGAAGAAGTAAAATTTGATTGGTTGCAGATAACACGATGATATTTTAGAGAGAAAATCTTCAAGTCTTCAAGAAAAAAACAATTAGAACTAATAAATTCAGTAAAATTGCAGGTTACAAAATTAATATACAGAAGTCTTGCATTTCTATAGAGTAACAACGAACTGTCAGGAGAGAAATTAAGAAAGCAGTACTGTTTATAATTAAATTCTATAAATGAACCTAAGAAAGTGAAAAATCTATACTTGGAAACCTGTAAGACATGGATAAAAAATGACAGAAACAGATGGAAAGACATATTATGCTCATGGATTGGAAGAAATAATACTGTTAAGACAAACATACTATCCAAGGTTCACTGAATCATATAGTTTCAATGCCATCCCTATAAAAATGCCTATGACATTTTTCACAGAACTAGAAGAAATAATTATAGAATTTGTATCAAAACATACGAGACTCCAAATAGCCAAAACAATCTCAAGAAACAAACAAAACTGGAAGTGTCAAGCTCACTGACTTCAAGCTACACTAGAAACGTATAGTAATCAAAACAGTACAGTGCTGGCACAGATTTTTGGGATCAGTAGGATCCCATTGGGATTAATGGGGACAAAACAGAAAGTCTACAATGAACTGATCCTTATATGGTCAATTAATATGTGACAAATGAGGCAAAAACATAGAAAGGAGGAAAGACAGCCTCTTCAATAAATGGTGCTGTGAAAATCGGACAGCCATAGGCATCAAAGTCAAATCAGAGTACTTTCTTACACCATATACAAAAAGAAGCTTAAAACATATTAAAGGCTTAACTGTAAGAGCTGAAGTCATAAAATTTCTCCAAAGAAAAATACAGGTAATATGCTCTTTGACATCAGTCTTAGTAATATTTTTTGGGACACATTTCCTCAGGCAAGGGAAACAAAGGCAAAAATAAACAAACAAGATCATGTCAAACTAAAAACTTATGCACAGGAAGAGAAAATTATCAACAAAATGAAAAGACTGCATCCTGAATGGGAGAAAACATTTGCAAGCAATATATATGATAAGGGCTTAATATCTAAAATATACAACTCAATAACAACAACAAAAAATAAAGTCCTATTAAAGACTGGGCAATAGCTAGGACATGGAAGCAACCTAGATGTCCACTAACATATGAAGAGATAAAGAAGTTGTGGTACATATATACAATGGACTATTACTGAGCCACAGAAAGGAATGCATTTGAACTAGTTCTATGGAGGAGGAAGAATCTTCACTATACAGAGTGAACTAAGTCAGAAAGAGAAAGACAAATATCATATATTAATGTATATATGGAATATAGAAAGATGGTATTGATGAACCTATCTTCAGGGCAGCGATGGAGGCACGGACATAGAGAACAGACTTATAGATACAGTAAAGCAGAGGTAAAGCTTGGGGTAAAGCAGAGGATGGGACGCACTGAGAGAATAGCATGAAAACATACATATATTCTGATATGTAAAACAGATAGCCCACAGGAATGTGTTGCA
>SJYC01149063.1:0-20392 GCA_006408675.1 Madoqua kirkii | reverse complement strand
TAAAATTTAAAAATGAAATTAAAAATTTAAAAAGAAGGGGAAATTAAATCACATAAAACTCAAACATATATATATTTGTCCTTTTGCTCTTCTTTTTCTTCAGTTCTGCTTGGGAATTTGAAGGTCCAACCATCATCTATTGTCCTTCCAGAAAAATGACAGAGCAAGTTACAGCTGAACTTAAAAAACTGAATTTAGCCTGTGGAACATACCATGCAGGACTGAGTATTAACTTAAGGAAGCAAGTTCATCATAAGTTCATGAGAGATGAAATTCAGGTGTGAAGATGGATCATCATTACTGTCTTTTCCCCGTACTGGAAACAGATATTTCTATAATAGCTATTTATGAAGTCTTTATTGAATATCTTCGTTGTGTTCCCCAACTTCCTTGCCCCTGCCCCCCCATGGAGGGATAATGTTTTTTGTTGTCTAATTAAATTTTTTAAAGTGTATCTTATAGTTGATTTACAATGTTCTGTTAATTTTAGGTATACATACTTATATAAAATAGGAACTAATAGGAACCTATGGTATAGCACAAGTAACTATTCAGTACTCTGTAATGACCTATATGGGAACGGATTCTAAAAAAGAATGGATATATGTATACCTGATTCACTTTACTGTACAGCAGAAACTAATACATTGTAAAAAAAAAAAACATTGTAAGTCAACTATATTAAAATTAAACAAAAATTTCTTTAACTTTGGAATTGAACTTCATAATTTAATCCTGAAATATTGTTTAAAATTGCAGTGGTAAAGAATCCCCCTGCTGACGCAGGAGACGTAAGAGATGTGGGTTTGATCCCTGAGTTGGGAAGATCCCCTCGAGTAGGAAATGGCAATCTACTCCAGTATTGTTGCCTGGAAGGTTCCATGGACAGAGGAGCCTGGTGGGCTACAGTTCATGGGGTCGAGTTCAACATGACTGAGCATGAGCACAAAAATGGAAGAACAGCAATTTATATTAAAAAATTTAGCTGTGAGTACCGTTTTGATGAGCATAAAGCAGTCGCTCTGATAGAATCAGTGTAGAATATGGGAGATAGATAGGTAAGAAAACTGTTGCAGGCTAGTATAAATGGCAGCCTATACACAGAATGGTGTTTAGGTTCACAGAGGAGAGAGCACTAGCTGGTAAGCTGTTAAGGTAGATTGTCAAATAGAGTTGTACACCCAGGAATAAGTAGTTTGAGTAGAATCTGAACAAGTGAATAAAAGTTCATCAGGTATGCATGGCTAGGGGGTGATGAAGGATAAGGAATTGATTATAGAACTCCTGAAAGAAGGACTGATGTGTGCAAGGCGCTTTGATATAAGAGAGCATACTGGGTTCAAGGAATTGTGAGTAGTTTGCTAAAGCTGAAACTCCAGTACTTTGGCCACCTCATGCAAAAGAGTTGATTCATTGGAAAAGACTCTGCTGCTGGGAAGGATTGAGGGCAAGAGAAGGGGACGGCAGAGGATGAGCTGGCTGGATGGCATCACTGACTCAATGGATGTGAGTCTGAGTGAACTCCGGGAGTTGGTGATGGATAGGGAGGCCTGGCGTGCTGCGATTCATGGGGTCAGACATGACTGAACTGAACTGAACTTGCAGTGGTTGGAGAAAAGGGAAGTATGGAGTAGGAAGGACACAAAGTATAGGTAAAACGGCAGGAACTGGTGGAGACTTAGGAAGAGAGTTGAATTGGTTGGTTGGCCAGGTTTTAGAGGACCTTAAAACTTGCAGAGAGGCAAGCTGGAATTGGTGTGAAGTTCCCTTATTTTTTCCAGACAAGCTGTAGGACTATTTATTTAAATGACATTCCATCTAACAGGTAAAGCAGATTAAAGTAGAAATGTCCTTGTTGAAGTTGATGTGATGGAGAACCAAGTCTAGGAACGTCCCTGTCTCCATGTCAGTGTCGTGGAGGTTGTCTTAGAATCTTCAGAACTCTGCAAAACAGAACTTGAAGACCACTGTGACAGACTGCTCTGTTTTTGAGCAATATAATAGTAATATAGAAACATTGGACTGGGAGCACTAAGTAGGATTGATAGGAAGGAGAGAAGAAAGGTATTGATGAAGTTCACAAGACCTGCTGCCGCTGAGATTCTTATGGTTAGAATCCTGGTTCAGTGGGTGTCACACAGATTACTTTGGAGGATTTCAATTCAAACGTGTGTAGGTTTAAATCAACACTATCAACATATCCACCCCCTGTCAATATATGCCTGGAATCGTCCTCATCTCAAATTGAGAGGAACTTAACTTCCATGTACATTTGCTGTCCAATAGATCATCGACTTCCTATGTATCTAGAACTCAGCATATGCAGCTCCCTGTACATTGTCATGCTGCAGTGCATATCTGCCTGAAGGCGTCTGTTCTTTCTTCCTCTTCTTTCCAAAGGCAAGAACAGCTATCACAGCTGCCTGGAATAGAGGTTATCCAAATTCTTGTATGTTTATTTCTATTATCTCTGAAGCTTGAAAATTATCAGATAAAGTTCATTAGCTGCTGCTTACTAAATCTTAACAATTGATCTTTGAGTCAATAATTGACCAGTGATTTCTTCTGTCTTGTCGCATACTAATTATTTATTTAGATAGAAACATCTCCCAGAGACATGAGGAAGACTAAGATTTTTTTCTTTCCTATTTTTCATGATGAAATCTAACCACATTTGGACGTAGATTTGAGTCTGTGATCACTCTTTTAATCCTGACTTTTAATTTTATGTCCTTTGTATTTTATTTGCCTTTTCAAGATGGCTTGAATTCTTTTCCTTTTTGGGATAAGGTTATGAGTAAATTATTTGATATTTTCATTTACACCTGAGAGGTTATAATGATATTTAAAAAATCATATCTGTAGAATAGGTTGATCTCTTTAAAGACAATCTTATGAAAAAAATTAGATCTTAAAAATTTTCATCATACAAACACACAGACACACATACATATACATACAGTAATCATGTGAGGTGATGGAGGTATTAACCTTACTGAGGTTATTGATCATATCACAATATATATATCAAATCATGTTATATATGGTAAACTTACACAGTGTTATAATTCAATTATATCAATAAAGTTGGAAAAATTGACTAAGAAATAACATTTAAAAAATCAATATTAGAATTATTATTAGATTGCTTTTTTAGTCAAATATAGCAAAACTGACTAGTTGTATTCACACAAAGCTTTTTCTTAATATTGTTTCCATTCCTATGTTAATTTTTCTCTCATGTTTCTCATACTTCCATTTATTTGTCCTTCCTTCCTTTCTTTTTTTCCTACTCTTGGTACATCTTAAGTGAAAGTGAAAGTAGAAAGACAGGTATGGGGCATGCTCAGTCATGTCTGATTCTTTGCGACCCCGTGGACTGTAGCGCGCCAGGCTCCTCTGTCCATGGAATTCTCCAGGCAAGAATACTGGAATGGGTTGCCATTTCCTTCTCCAGGGGATCTTCCTGACTGAGGGATTGAACCCAGGTCTCCTGTTTTGCAGGCAGACGCTTTAACCCCTGAGCCACCAGGGAAGCACGTTTTTGTTTCAAATGGCACTTTAATATTTACCACTTAAAGACACACATAGTTTAACAAACGAAATAGTTCTCTGGTGCTTAAAATGAAATGCATAAGCCATCATTCCTTCCTGCTTTTTGCTACTCTCAGCTTTTTTAGCTTATTCCTTTGCTGTTTGCCACTGTATCTTGCAATAATTTGCTTGTACTGCTACTACTTAGTTTACTTATTATTTGCCTGTTAGATTTAGGCATTATCTCTCAATTCCCCACTATGAAAGGTGAACACATAGCTCTTTGACATCCCTTCCTGCCCTTCTCATTGCATCCAGAAGTTTCTACCCCCTCTTTTCCCAGTATATTAATATCATAATTTTGATCAGATCAATATACTCAAATATTATGTTTATATATTCTTTATAAATGCTTTTTATATGTAAGGCATGTAGTATATTTAGAGTTACTTGTACATTTTTTTGTATTCTAATTAATACCTTTCAAGAAATGTGTTTAGTTTTTTTTGACAATTATCACTAATTTCCCCCTAAAATTTCCCCTAGTCATATAAATCTCACCTCTGTATATTCATTCCTGTTATAACAATATTTCATTCTATCTCTTTAATGAGCAGCTTCCTTCTACCTTTGGGCTTCCCTGGTGGCTCAGATGGTAAAGAATCCTCCTGTAATGCAGGAGACCCGGGGTTCGACCCCTGAGTTGGGAAGCTCCTCTGGAGGAGGGAATGGTTACCCACTCCAGGATTGTTGCCTGAAGAATCCTATGGACAGAGAAGCCTGGAGGGCTACAGTCATGGGGTCACAAAGAATCAGACACAACTGAGCATGACCCACACCTGTCTTTTGACCTTAGAATACTGCTAGAAAAATTAAGATGCAGTCTTGAAACTTCAGAATAACCCAAAGACTCATTTAATATAATAACTATTTTAAAAGTCTCTTTTGTGTCCTATATTTATATGCATTCAGAACAACCACGATATTTGTTCCTTTTTGTAGAGAGGGAACAAATCCTATTTGATGGTCACTAGTCCTAAATCTGTAAATTGAGCAGATAATCTCTTAAGCTGTAAGTGATTTGTCAAAATTATATTAAATTCCCTGGTGGTTCAGATGGTTAAGAGTCTGCCTGCAATGCAGGAGACCCGGGTTGGATCCCTGGGTCAGGAAGACCCTCTGGAGAAGGAAATGGCAACCCACTCCAGTATTCTTGCCTAGAAAATCCCATGGATGGAGGAGCCTGGTGGGCTGCAGTCCATGGGGTTGTAAAGAGTCGGACACGACTGAGGGACTTCACTTTCACTTTCCCCCCCCAGTTTTATTTATTTATTTTCTTTACAGTGTTGTAGTGGTTTTTGCCATACATTGACATGAATCCGCCATGGGTGTACATGTGTTTCCCATCTTGAACCCACCTCCTACCTCCCTCCCCATCCCATCCCTCTGGGTCATCCCAGTGCACCAGCCCCGAGCACCCTGTATCATGCATTGAACCTGGACTGGCGATTCGTTTCACATATGATAGTTTACATGTTTCAGTGCCATTCTCCCATATGATCCCGCCCTCACCCTCTCCCGTAGAGTCCAAAAGACTGTTCTGTACATCTTTGTCTCTTTTGCTGTCTCGCATACAGGGTTATTGTTACCATCTTTCTAAATTCACTTTCGTATTAAATTCAGTAGCATGCCAGGGACTGTAATGAATTAATTAATTGTACCTACCAAAGGGAAATATATAAGGTTTTAATTCTGCTAAATGTTTGTCAAACTGTGTTGTTATTTATTCTCAGTGTGTCATAGCTACCGTAGCTTTTGGAATGGGCATTAATAAAGCTGACATTCGCCAAGTCATTCATTATGGTGCTCCTAAGGAAATGGAATCCTATTACCAAGAAATTGGTAGAGCTGGCCGAGATGGACTTCAAAGTTCTTGTCACGTTCTCTGGGCTCCAGCAGACATGAACCTAAATAGGTAAAAATATTCATTACCTTCACCCTTGTATATTTCTTTCCATATAAACTTCAAAAGTATTTGAGGCAACATTCAAAATTTAAACTAATATGTGTAAGTGCATTTAAAACCAAAAGAAAACCCAAGATGTTTTTAAGATTTGTGGTGAGTTGCCACCCAGCGGAGATGAACTAATTTCATCTGTACTTTTTTTAGTGTGAAGATTTAATTAAACCAGCACTGCACGGGGAATTGTAACGTAGATCTTGTGTTAAAAACATTTGGGATTGTATCAAACATAAGTTGATTCCTACCAGTTCTGATTTTATTTGTGCATTGTGTTAAAGATGCTGAACACTAACAATTTAAGTTTTGTATTGTGGTTTGGCAGGTTCATCAGTGGATACAGTTTCTGTTTATCTGAGTCTCAAAGATATTTTAAATAGTTATCTCATTAAGATTTAACAGAGGTTAACAGTGAGTAGTAATCAAATAGTGTTGCCAGAAAACCCATACTTGAATCTTTAATACAGACAGTTGTTCTTTGTATCCACACTAAAGGAAATAAAACTATAGGGCTAATCAGCATAAAAAAATATTTCAGCAAGGGTCGAGGCCCAAATCTGTGCTATCCTATGACAAACCTCTTCTTTTAGAGAAAAGAGAGTTTTAGAATAAATGGAATAGCTGATTTTCAAATGAAAAGATCACTGTAATTCATGAAATGTTTAGAGTCTGTCTTATGCTAGAATCCTGTGACTAAGAGAAGAAACTTGTCTGGTCATCAGTGTAGATATGCAACTAAAATTTTTTTGATCGTAGAAGCCGTACTGTTGGCAAAGTCTCAATGTCTACAGTTGCTAGTCATTATTTGAAACAGTCAAAACCCAGATAGTTACCGTAATCTTTGTTTAAAGGGAATACTTTGCAAATTAATATCTGTTTAATAAATCTTCCACTGGCTCCAACTGATTTCTAGTCAGGGTATTGCTTTCAGAATATTCTTTTTCAACTTCTTTTTATCCTGTGGAATATTATCCTTTAACTATTTTGATGGTCCCAGAAGAAGAACAAATATTCATTTGATTTGTTGTTAGAAACTTGTTATTTTATTTCCTTCAATTTGTTAGCAAAACTGATATGTTAAATATTGGTCATTGGAACCAAAAATAAGGGATCTTGTTCTCAGAGTGTGGGCAGTTGCTTCTTTTGCTCTTTCTGAGGAAAAGGAGGTGACTTAAACAAACAAATCATTGCAAAATAGGGACCCAATTTTTAGCCCAGGAGCTACAAATGAGATTGGATGGCTGAACTAGGAACTAGAGTCAGTTGTTGGAAGAGACTTTCTAGAGAAATTACATGGAAAGGCATGGTGGTTGGTGGTGTCAAAGGATAAGAATGTTTTTGAATCAGAGGTCATTTGTGTGTTCAGACTTTGTAGAATTCTCTTAACTGGATTCCCTCTTGGTATCATCCGTAAGTACTTTTATCAGTCAGAAGTTTGTATAGTCAAAATATGAGTGTGTCAGTTCCCTTTTGATGAGAAGTATTATCACCTGATCTTGTAGGTTGTGTTGTTTTCTTTTGAAGTATTTGTAACCCGTTCAACTCAGACTTCTATTTATTCTTGGAAAGATATGCAAAGACTATTTGGGAGGTTCTCATCATCTAATATGTGATAGTCATGGAATTTCTTCACAGAAGAGTAAAATTAAGAGAGTCAGCATAAGGGATAGCAACAGTACTTTAAAAAAAAGTCTTTCGTGTTATTTTAAAAGTTTATATAAATTCAGCATTATGGGAAAAGAAGTTTGAGGAAGGAACTTAATTTTGATAATTTTCTGATGTCTGGCCATTCAGTTCAGTTCAGTGGCTCAGTCATGTCCAACTCTTTGCAACCCATGGACTGCAGCACGCCAGGCTTCCCTGTCCATCACCAACTCCTGGAGCCTACTCAAACTCAGGTCCATCGAGTCGGTGATGCCGTCCTACCATCTCATTTTCTGTCGTCCCCTTCTTCCATCTTCGATCTTTCCCAGCATCACGGTCTTTTCCAGTGAGTGAGTTCTTTTCATCAGGTGGCCAAAGTATTGGAGTTTCAGCTTCAGCATCAGTTCTTCCAGTGAGTATTCAGGACTGATTTCCTTTAGGATTGACTGGTTGGATCTCCTTGCCATCCATAGGACTCTCAAGAGTCTTCTCCAACACCACTGTTCAGAAGCATCAATTCTTTGGCACTCAGCTTTCTTTATGGTCCAACTCTCACATCCATACATGACTACTGGAAAAACCATAGCTTTGACTAGATGGACCTTTGTTGGCAAAGTAATGAATGTCTGCTTTTTAATATGCTGTCTGCTGCTGCTGCTGCTGCTGCTGCTAAGTCGCTTTAGTTGTGTCTGACTCTGTGCGACCCCATAGACAGAAGCCCAACAGGCTCCACCATCCCTGGGATTATCCAGGCAGGAACACTGGAGTGGGTTGCCATTTCCTTCTCCAATGCATGAAATTGAAAAGTGAAAGGGAAGTAGCTCAGTCGTGTCTGACTCTTCGCGACCCCATGGACTGCTGCCCACTAGGCTCCTCTGTCCATGGGACTTTCCAAGCAAGGGTACTGGAGTGGGTTGCCATTGCCTTCTCCAAATATGCTGTCTAGGTTGGTCATAGTTTTTTTCCAAGGAGCAAGTGTCTTTTACTTTCATGGCTTTAGTTACCATCTAGTGATTTTGGAGCCCCCCAAAATAAAGTCTCTCACTGTTTCCATTGTTACCTGTTGATTTGCCATGAAGTGATGGGACCGGATGCCATGATCTTCATTTTTTGAATGTTGAGTTGTAAGTCAGATTTTTCACTCTCCTCTTTCACTTTTATCAAGAGGCTCTTTAGTTCTTTGCTTTCTGCCATAAGGGTGGTGTCATCTGCATATAAGGTTATTGATATTTCTCCTGGCAATCTTGATTCCAGCTGTCCTTTATCCAGCCCAGCATTTCGCATGATGTACTCTGCATTTAAGTTAAATAAGCAGGGTGACAATATACAGCCTTGCCATACTCCTTTCTCAATTTGAAACCAGTCTGTTTTTCCATGCGCAGTGATGTCTGGTAAAACCCCATGATACAAAGAGGTAGTTTTTAGAAGGCTGAGAGGTTTTCTGCAGAGCTGAAGTGGTAAAGGCTCATATTTGGATCATGAGTGTTTTCAGTATTCCTTATATAGATTAGATGCCTTAGTTTCTCATGTAAAATAACGTTAAGAATAATCTTTTACTGGAAAAATGTAAAAATTCATGAACAGTAAATGATTGCCAAAAAAGGAAGTAGCGTATAAGCTAAAATGAAAAACTTTACAGTGTTAACCAGTTTTTAATAGGCAATGAAACAGTTGATATTTGGACATAGGTGACATACTTTGAAAGGCAATTTTCATAAAAATCAGAAAAATGCCTAGCTCTTGGGGGCATTGACTGGAAAGGGATCCAATAACTTTCTGAGATGGTAGAAATATTCTTTATCTTGTTAGTGCTGTGGATATGTTAGGTTACAAAAAAAAAGCAGTAATAAATAAATGAAATACACTGCTAATACAATTTTAATATTACTGTGATATTTTTAATTGACAGGCACCTCCTTGGTGAGATACGCAATGAAAAGTTTCGATTATACAAATTAAAGATGATGGCGAAGATGGAAAAATATCTTTATTCCAGCAAGTGTAGGCGACAGTAAGTATTGTTTATTTTATATCACTCAAAGCAAGGATATATAGATGATACTCTTAAGAAAAATATTTTACAGAATAATTAGAAGTACTTAGAAAATATTTGCTAGTGTTATATATGTACTGAATTTTTAAGGCAACTTTCTTTGTGCCTCAGAAAGTAAAGCCAAACAGTGAGATCCCAGCTGAGTCAGTTAATGTTGATTTCTCATTATTTTCAACAATGAATCTAACATATACGTTTTTGTTCTCTTATTTAATTTTAAATTTTCTCATGCGTAGAATCATCTTGTCTCATTTTGAAGACAAACAACTACGAAAGGCCTCCGTAGGAATTATGGGAACTGAAAACTGCTGTGATAATTGCAAGTCCAGGTACCTTTTTCTTCTAAATGGACATTCTAAAAATCTTCCTTCCTTCCTTTCTTTCTTTTCAAATGATTTTAAATTGATTTTTTATTGAATGATATGTATTGTAGTTTTTTTAAAAAAACTAAATAATAAATTTATGAAGACAAACAACTACGAAAGGCCTCCGTAGGAATTATGGGAACTGAAAACTGCTGTGATAATTGCAAGTCCAGGTACCTTTTTCTTCTAAATGGACATTCTAAAAATCTTCCTTCCTTCCTTTCTTTCTTTTCAAATGATTTTAAATTGATTTTTTATTGAATGATATGTATTGTAGTTTTTTTAAAAAAACTAAATAATAAATTTATTTAAAAACAGGACAAAGCAAGCAGTTTAAGCTTAAAGGAAACAAAAAAAAAAGGGAAAGAATAAAGATAAGGGACTATAGCAGTGAAATAGAAAACAGGAAAACAATTGAGAAAAATACTGAACTCAAAAGCTCGTTCTTTGAAAAGGTCAATAAAGTTGATAGACACTCCTAAAAAGGGGGGAAAATAAAAAGAAGAGACAGATTACCAATATCTGGAATGAAAGAGAAATTTCACAGACGTTAAAAGGATAACGAGAAAACACTATGAATAATTCAGTGCACATACATGCAGTAATTTAGATGAAATGGACCAATTCCTTGAAAATTCTTATTGGCACCTTAAACAAGAAAACCCCTACAAATATGTAAATTACCCAACTGACATAATAGCTGGGAGAAAAATCAACAAATTTACCATCAAAGTAGGAGTTTAGTTCAGATCAATTCAGTCACTCCGTCATGTGCAACTCTTTGCTACCCCATGAACTGTAGCATGCCAGGCTTCCCTGTCCATCAGTAACTCCCGGAGCTTGCTCAGAATCATGTCCATTGAGTCGGTGATGCCATCCAACCATTTCATCCTCTGTTGTCCCCTTCTCCTCCTGCCTTCAATCTTTCCCAGGGTCTTTTCCAGTGAGTTAATTCTTCACATCAGCTGGCTACAGTATTGGAGCTTCAACTTCAGCATCAGGCCTTCCAATGAATATTCAGGACTGATTTCCTTTAGGATTTGATCTCCTTACAGTCCATGGGTCCAAGAGTCTTTTCCAGCACCACAGTTCAAAACCATCAATTCCTCAGTGCTGAGCTTTCTTTATGGTCCAGCTCTCACATCCATATGTAACTACTGGAAGAATCATAGCTTTGACTAGATGAACATTTATTGGCAAAGTAATGTCTCTGCTTTTTAATATGCTGTCTAGGTTGGTCATAACTTTTCTTCTAAGAACTTAGCAAGAGTCTTAATTTCATGGCTGCAGTCACTATCTGCAGTGATTTTGGAGCCCCCCCAAAATAAAGTCTATCACTTTTTCCCCATCTGTTTGCCATGAAGTGATGGGACCAGATGCCATGATCTTAGTTTTTTGAACGTTGAGTTTTAAGCCAGCTTTTTCACTCTGCTCTTTCATTTTAATCAAGTGGTTCTTGAGTTCCTCCTTACTTTCTGCCATAAGGGTGGTGTGATCTGCATATCTGAGGTTATTGATATTTTTGCCAGCAATCTTGATTCCAGCTGTGCTTCATCCAGTCCAGCATTTCACATGATGTACTCTGCATATAAGTTAAATAAATAGGATGCTAATATACAGCCTTGATGTACTCCTTTTCCAATTTGGAACCAGTCTGTTGATCCATGTCTGTTTCTAACTGTTGCTTCTTGACCAGCATACAGATGTCTCAGGAGGCAGGTCAGGTGATCTGGTATTCCCATCCCTTTAAGAATTTTCCAGTTTGTTGTGATACACACAGTCAAAGGCTTTCACATAGTCAGTGAAGCAAAAGTAGATGTTTTGGTGGAATTCTCCTGTTTTTTTTCTACAGTCCAACGGATAATGACAATTTGATCTATGGTTTCTCTGCGTTTTTGAAATTCAGTGTGCATATCTCGGTGTTCTCAGTTCATGTATTCTTGAAGCCTAGTTTGGAGAATTTTGAGCATTACTTTGCTAGCATGTGAGATGATGCAATTGTGCAGTAGTTTAAGCATTCTCTGGCTTTTCCTTTCTTTAGGATTGGAATGAAAATTGACCTTTTCCCATCCTGTGACCACTCTTGAGTTTTCCAAATTTGCTGGCATATTGAGTGTAGCACTCTCACAGCATCATCTTTTAGGATTTGAAATAGCTCAGCTGGAATTCCATCACTTCCTCTAACTTTGTACATAGTGATGTTTCCTAAGGCCCACTTATGCTATTCTTTGGAACTCTGCATTCAGATGTATATATATTTCCTTTTCTCCTTTGCTTTTCGCCTCTCTTCTTTTCTCAGCTATTTGTAAGGCCTCTTCAGATAACCATTTTGCCTTTTGCATTTCTTTTTCTTGGGGATATTCTTGGTCACTGCCTCCTGTACAGCATCACAAACCTCTGTCCATAGTTCTTCAGGCTCTCTGTCAGCTCTAATCCCTTGAATCTATTTGCCACGTCCACTGTATAACTGTAAAGGATTTGATTTATGTTATACTTGAATGGTTTTCCCTACCGGTTAAAGTCTGAATTTTACATTAAGGAGCTCATGATCGGAGCCATGGTCAGCTCCCAGTGTTGTTATGCTGACTGTATAGAGCTTCTCCATCTTCGACTGTGAAGAATATAATCAATCTGATTTCAGTATTGACCATCTGGTGATGTCTATGTGTAGAGTCTTCTCTTGTGTTGTTGGAAGAGGGTGTTTGCTATGACCAGTGCGTCCTCTTAGCAAAATTCTATTAGCTTTTGCCCTGTTTCATTCTGTACCACAAGGCCAAACTTGCCTGATACTCCAGGCATCTCTGGACTTCCTACTTTTGCATTCCAGTCCCCTATGATGAAAAGGACATCTTTTTTTGGTATTAGTTCTAGAAGGTCTTACAGGTCTTCATAGAACCATTCAACTTCACCTTCTTCGGCATTTGTGGTTGGGGTATATACTTTGATTACACAGAAAACTAACCAGATTTATCACATGGATCACAGCCTTCTCTAACTGAATACAACTATGAGCCATGCTGTGTAGGGCCACCTAAGATGGATGGGTCATGGTGGAGAGTTCTGATAAAATGTCCACTGGAGAAGGGAATGGCAAACCGCTTTCGTATTCTTGCCTTGAGAGCCCCATGAGCAGTATGAAAAGACCAAAAGATAATGACACTGAAAGAGGAACTCCCCAGGTCAATAGTGGCCAGTATGCTACTGGAAAAGAGGAGAAACAGCTCCAGAAAGACTGAAAAGGCCGAGCCAAAGCCAAAACAGCCGTCAGTTGTGGCTGTGACTGGAGATGGAAGTAAAGTCCAATGCTGTAAAGAACATTGTTGCATAGGAACCTGGAATGTTAGGTCCATGAGTCAGGGTAAATTGGAAGTGGTCAAACAAGAGATGGCAAGAGTGAACTTTTAGGAATCAGTGAACTAAAATGGACCGGAATGGGCGAATTTAATTCAGATGACCATTACGTCTACTACTGTGGGCAAGAATCCCTTAGAAGAAATGGAGTAGCCCTCACAGTCAATGAAAGAGTCCAAAATGCAGTACTTCTTTGTAATCTCAAAAACGACAGAATGATCTCTGTTCTTTTCCAAGGCAGACCATTCAATATCACAATAATCCGGGTCTATGCCCCAAAGTAGGAGAGGTTGATATAATTTTTAGTTTTTTGGTAGGCTAAGAAATAAAAAAGCAGGAAGCAGTAGGTAATATGGTCAATACAGTAAGAAGTTTGATTTATCGATTTGTGGTATATAGAGAAGCCTGTATCAAGCAGTTAGAGTAGTGTGTCTCAGACATTTTTACTTCATGACCCACATAGTTAATGATAATACTTGTATAGCACGAGGCTGCTTGAGTCTAGATTGTGTTCAGAACCCTACGGTCTGAAGGGATTAGCCTGCAGCACAGCTATAATCCATTTGCGACATCATGGCTGGGGAGCACTGAAATAGAGACTACTTCTCAAACATAGGTAGCATATTTATAAGCAGTGGTTGGCAAGCTGTGGCCCCTGGACCAAATGCACTTGCAGCTGGTTTTTATAAATAAAGTTTTCTTGGAATTCAGATGTGTACTTTTGTTTATGTGTTATCTATGACTGTTTTGCAAAGTTGAGCTAAGTAGTTGTGACACAGAGCTCATATGGTTCACAAAGCCTAAGCTATTGACTGTCTAACCATTTATAGGAAAAGTTTTCTGTCTCTGTGTTAGACTGTTTCAAATTTTTAGTGTCTTGATATCAAACACACTACATTTTCCTGCCAGAATGCCACTGAATTAGAAGTAAACAGAGGGCAAGCAGAAAAATTCTCATTCATTTGGAAATTTAAAGTAATGTTTTATAGTAACTCATCAATCAAGGGAAAACTCAAACTGGAAATTAAAACATTTTTAGAGCTTAGTGGTCATTATGTAATATACATTACAACTTGTACGCTGCAGCATACGTGGTACTCTATGGGAATTTGATAACTTTAAATACTTATAGCAGAAAAGAAAATTAATGAGTTAAGTACCTTGCTAAAATAGTTATTGTAGAGAATAAACCTAGGCATAGCCTTTCCCTCCAAACATATCTAGAACACTGACTATATTCTTATTGTTATTTTAAAGATATTTATTATAAAGAGAGCAACTGAATTAGGTAGTTGAGCCGTGTTAGTACATTTTCTCTTAAGTTCTTTTATTCTCAACGTGCTCTAAAGAATTTCCTTGTATTAATGATAATTTCAAATCTGCTTGAAGGATGGCTAGGAATTTAATTTCTAAATGGTCTTAAATGAACAGTTTATCATCTTTGGTCATATTTTACAGTGATTAGATTTTAAACTGATGATTGATTGCGCAGGAGATCTGTTTGTTCAGTTCAAAACTTTTTTGGGGAGTGAGGGCAATAACCCTTTTCCTTCCACCAAAACCTAACGCAAAAATCCAGCATTTATACAATCGATCAAGTGAAGTGCCTCAAGCGATAACCCTACATTTCTGCCTGCTTGAACCTTTTTCTCTTCTGTTTTGGGCCGAAGTACCTCCTGTGAAACTTGGGTTCTGGGGCACTAGCGTTTGAAAAACATCAACATGACATAGCTATGATGCTGTATTACAGCTTATATTTCATGTTCTCCATTCTTCACATGCTCTTTGCTGTGTTGAATTTTGTTTGTAGTTTCTGAAGCAGTTGACACATTTGAAATGTCTTTTACTGGAACTTTTTTTTTTTTTTTACAATTTACCTATTTAATTATTACACTAACTTAATTTCTAATGGTACATGGCTTGACTAAACTTTCTTAACATATTGTTTTTATTTAGACTGGATCACTGCTTTTCCCTTGAAGACTCAGATGATATGTTACAGGACTTTGGTCCACAAGCATTCCAGCTCTTATCTGCTGTTACCATCTTAGGAGGAAGGTTTGGCATTGGGATTCCAATTTTGTTTCTCCGAGGATCTGTAAGTCTTCTTTTACTCCCATTGTACTTGTCTTCAGAGGTTTGCTGTTTTGTGATTATAGCTTTGGCCTTAGTTATCAGAAACTCAAGTCCTATTAAGTTCCAGGTCAGCACTGCATTCATTACTTTTGACAAAACCTGGGTATATCATTAAGAATGCTTCCAGACTGTCTGTCTTGGTTTATTACATTGCAGTTGGATGAATCCCTAGGCTGGTCTTTTTTGGGATAATTAAGAAAAGTTAACTTTCACTGTGTCAAGGGACAGGTAGAACAAATTTGTGTTTTTTGGTGCCCTGAAAAGTAGTAAAATTTTTGAGCATTACTTAAAATTTTAGTGATCTTTTGTAAATATCTCAGTTCAGTTATAATATTTGGTTGTATGTTTTTTCTTTCCTTCTGCTTTTTTTTATCAGAAGCATTTAAAATTCCTAGAAAGTTTTCTGTTTCTCAACTAATGAAAAAATAGTTTATTCAGCTACTTGCTTTTTTTTTTGAGTGATTAGTGTGCCAGCATTGTGCTAACAGCTGCAGGTACAGAAATGAGTAAGCATGACCCTTATAGCCAAGGAGCTTTTTCTGTAGTCCTTGTGTTTATGTGATTTTATTTCTGATTTACAAATCTGTAAAGTTAAGTTTTATATATTGATATTAGTTGGAAAAAAAATAAGTGGGAGATAGAATCCTTTGCAACTGTGTATGTTTATTAAAAATATACTAAAAGTAGAGATTAAAATTCTCACTTTGTATGTAGAATTCTGAAAATAATTTAGGTCAGCATTTATTTGTTAAATTCTTAAATACCTCATGTAAATATTTACTTTCTGAGTTTTTGTTCTGTTTGGAAAGAGATTTCTGAAGGTAGTCAGTTGTAAAATATTTTTAATGAAAGATTGAAAGCATGTTACCTTCAGGTACTAATATTTTTAGATTCTGAATGGAGTTTAAAATTTGATTTGATTTGATTTGAAATCTAATAGTAGAAGTGTTGCCTGAGGAACTTGGACTAGCAACTATGAGTGCTGCAGTATTTTTTTATATAAAAGAATTCAAGTTGCAAGGAACAGATTAAATATAGTTGAGATCTATGAAAATTTTTTGTCGCTGTCATCCTCAAATCCTGTGTATCCCAGCTGAATGTATAATTTATAAAAATTAGCCTTGTTTTAATTTGGTATAACCCAGCAGTATCCAGTATCAACAGATAAGTGGAAGTGGGCTCCTAGACAAACTTGAACTGGTCACAAGAGGGATCAGATTTCACCTATTATTTAAAAACCAAGTCAGACCACTTACACTGACAACCTCTTCTGGGAGTCTACAAATTAAGAAGTTTATTCTTCGTGAAATTTTATATTACCCTTGCTAGATAAAGGTGTAAAACTTTTTCAAAAGTACCACTTAACGAAAATTTGTACACATTAACTACAGTGAAAATAAGGCAAGTTTTTTTCTCTCTTATTTCAGAGATCTTGGCATCTACTGGGATATTATTTTAAAAATTATAATTGTATCTCCTTTGGGAATTTAGTGAATTGTCCACCTTAACTAATTTAGGAAAAATTAATATCTTTATAGATAATTTTTATCTGTGCGATAATTAAACACTTGAAACTGAGTTTATTTAAAGAGATATTTGTACATGTAAAACAAGTATCAAACAGTAGAAATGTTGCCTAAGGAAATTTGTTTTAGGGGTCTAGCTTGCCACATGAAGAGATTTCCAAAAATCTTTAAACACCTTTGTGAATAGTATTAAGATACGCAGTTATCTTAATTTTACAGATTAGAAAACAGATACAGTGATTAATTTGCATAATTAGGAGATTAAGTGAAACTCTTTCCTGTTAAAGTGCTGAACCATATCATGGCTCTTGAATTGGAGAACACTTGATAGACGATGCTTTGACTGTATGCAGCTGTTGGAAAACTATTGGTAGTTGTAATCACCCTTTATAATTCTCAAGCTTTCTAGCAGGAGAGGGTTATCCATTTAATTTTCTGGACAGGTTATTTTATCAGGTTGATGTATATGCCTAGAGATAATTATCTGTATATTTTGGCTTGATTGTTCACATAGAATAGCAGTTCCAGAAATGACTTTTTTAAGCCCTGAAATGGTAGCTGTGAACTTCTTTGACTTGAAGGGACTGGGAAAGAAGCGAAAGGCAAAAATCAGTTAGTATAGACAGAGACTATGAACTTTGTCCTTTAAGAACACAGGAAATTAAAACCTCAGGAGTGAAGAGTTTAGAATTGTTTTTTTTTTTTTTCTGCTCGTTATTAAACATCTTTGTTGTGTGTGTATGTGTGTGTGTGTGTGTGTGTGTGTGGCTGTGCCTCAGGGGCATGAGAGATCTTAGTTCTTCAACCAGGGATTGAACCTGTGCCCCAGGCAAAACAAGTGCGGAGTCCTAGCCACTGGACTGTCGTGGAAGAACCTAAACATCTGTTTTTGTGTGAGGCACTGTACTCTGTTTTGTGGGGAATTCAAAGTGAAATTAGATGAAACTTATCATCCAGTGTGGAAGATGTTACTTGAGAAGAAACAAGTATATTGCAGCATAGAAAGAGATGAGGAGCAAAGGTATAGGTTAAAGTATTATTCAAATTCTGAAGAGAGAGTGGTTGTTCGTAGCTGCAAAACTCAAGTAGTTTTTCCATTTTGTGGGTGCTAAGAGTAGATTGGTATGCTCAGAGATGGATCAGGGGAAGAAGGCATGGAGGGGATGTGGCATTCCCAGCAGGAAGAACCTCCACAACAAGCAACTGTGGTTTTTTTTAAAGGATGTTAATTCAGAGAAGTGGCAAGTTTGTTTTCTGTATCATGATAGCACGTGTATGTGTTCAGTTACTCAGTCATGTCCAACTCTTTATGACCCCCCTGGACTGTGGCCCGCCAGGCTCCTCTGTCTGTGGGATTTCTCAGGCAAAAATACGGGAGTGGTTTGACGTTTTGTCCTCCAGGGGATCTTGCCAACCCAGGGGTCGAAAACTGTGTATTCTGAGTCTCCTTTCATTGGCAGGTGGATCCTTTACCAGTGAGCCACTTGGGAAGACTGATAGTGGTTTAAAAATTGGGGATATGATTCTCTTTATACTAACACACATCCATCTGTTAGTAGGTTTTCACATTCCTTGATGCATCATTTGGTACCCTGATTTTTCCAACCTGCTTGTTAAAGGGAAAGAATGGGTTGATAATCTCCATTTTTGAGATGTTGCCCCATAGAAGTAAAGACTCTTGTTAGAGAAAAATGATCGTTTACTCTACCACCTTTTACATAATGGTTGATACAAAATCCAAGAAGTTAAATGAGCTGCCTCAGGTCTGCTTTGTATCAGAAGCAGGATGAATGACAGCTTTCCTAACTGCTGTTGTAGGGCTGTTTCTGTTTTATTATGCTGTTCACATGCGGTTTTAAATTTGTACTTTTAAGTTGAATGATCTAGAGGTACTGGAAGAAAGGTTTATGATTGGTTGAATGTGTGTGTAAAATTGTGTGCTCTGTAAAAATCAGTGCCCAAGTCCCCATGCACTCTGTGGCAACTTTCTCATCCTTAGCAGTTTCCTGTGGGTTAAACCTGGAAAATTAAGTTAACTGGAACATATACATAATAAATGGAAGATGCCTCGCACAGAGGAAAAAATTGTTTGTTGGTGAAAAGTATTCTGACTTTTCAAAAATGTTACTTGAGTAAGTTTGGATTTCTAGTTGAAAAAGGAACATGGTTCCTTTAAGACAAAATGCTCTGTGTGGAAGAGCAGAAATATTTTCTGTGTGGGGATTGCCATGGAAACAAGGCAGTGTAAATTTATTCCCACCATACACAGTATTCACAGTGATTATTGTTCATGAGGGGAAGAGACAGTTACCCCTACTGATTAGAAGAGCATCTTCTTACTTCATACTAGTAAATGTGTTCATTCACTTCACGTTTTCTGCCTATGGAAGAGAAGACTAGAGGAATGATTTTTAGAGTCCAGATTGCTAATAAGTACTAGTCAGGCAACTTAATACCTTTGGTGTTATTAGTTTGCAAGCAGTAGAATCTCCTTCTATAAAAGTAAGCCCCCAGCAGGTGTAGAATGCCATTACAAGTGTGCCAGGAAAACTGACTAGATACTGAGTCACGGCTTTTTCTTTTATGTTAAGGAGTGCAGGTTAAGTTAAACGATCAGCTGTTAGCTCATAAAAAGAAAGTTAGTATTATGGAGCCAGGCTCTGTCCTGTCCTGGTTACTGACTTAATCTTCACAACATCCCCAAGAGATTGGAATTATTATTAACTTATATAGCAGCCAAGGAAATAGAAACACAGCTAAGTTACCAACTTGCCCCACATCAAAAAGCTAGTAGGTACCTATGCACTGGGAAATGCTTGTGATTTTTATATGAAATTTCCTGCCATTTTTTTAAAGCAGAAAAGGAACACTATTTGAAGTGTATCTTTTGTGAGTTAGGTATTCAGAGCAAGCAGGATGAGTATAAAAATTTGTGGGTTTTTAAAGCTGAAACTTAAGTATTAAAGCCAAAGAATCAGTAGATGGTTTTGTGTTTTACTTTTCCTGTTTAATTAAATAAACACGTTAAGTTTGATTCCCAATTTCAGAATTCCCAGCGTCTTGAAGATAGATACCGCAGTCACAGCATCTTTGGTACTGGGAAGGACCACACGGAGAATTGGTGGAAGGCTCTTTCCCGTCAGCTCATCATTGAGGGATTCTTGGCAGAAGTTCCTGGGCATAGCAAATATATGAAGATTTGCACCCTTACAGAAAAGGTAAGCCATGCAGAAGTCTCCCTGTTTGATTTCATGTTCTTGCTGTGCATTAAAAAGAGTCTTCTTGTGTTCAACAGGGTAGAAACTGGTTTGCTAAAGCCAAAACAGAATCTCCTCAGAGGCTTCTCCTTCAAGCCAGTGAACAGTTGTGTCCAAGGACATTTCTACCAAGGTTCATTTTTCACTTTTCCTTTTAAACTTTCAAGTTTTTATGGTTCATTTTATGCCAATTTGCAGGCACCACACGGGGTATAATGAATAAAGAGAATCATTTGTGCATGCCTCTTTAAGTTAGTTTAGAGTTGGCCGTCAGTAGAGAGAATAACTCATGGAACACTCAGAAGGTGTTCTTATTGTACAGGAAGTAGTTGACTCTAGTATTTAGAAAGCTGCTTTCCTATTGATGAAAGAAGTATATAGCAAAGGGAACTATATTTGATATCTTGTAATAAACTGTAATGGTAAAGAATCAGGAAAGAAAAAGAATGTAGACATATACGTGTGTGTGTGTGTGTGTGTGTATATATATATATATATATATATAT
>SJYC01149062.1:0-20202 GCA_006408675.1 Madoqua kirkii | reverse complement strand
GGTACAGAATTCACCTTTTTTATTCTTATTTATTTATTTATCTTCTTTATTTATTATTATTCTCTATAATCACTGTGTAGCACTTTTTCTTTTTGAGATAGAAAGCTCTATCAGGTGTTGGGTTATTTCATTGTCAGGAGGAAGTTTAAACATAAGCTTCCCGTAATATAATTATCAAGGCAGCTTATAAAATTATAGTTTTAATATTAAGAGCTAACACTTCTGGGTATTATTGTTTGCCAGGCTTGTGCTAAATGCTAGTCTTTATAGAAATAATATCTCATTTAATGCCTACAACAACCTATGAGTTAGCTACTGTTATTTGTCCCTATTTTACAGTTGAAGAGACTTAAGGGTTAAGTTAACTAACTTGTCAGGAGCATAAATTAATAACAGAGGTACTTTCAAATCTATATTTGTTAACCTTTAGCATCTACACACTATTTAATTATAATTTGTATGAAATATATATATTCCCACTTCATTTTCAAGAAAGAGATCTTATGGCAACATACAGCGGTGGATATTAAGGTGATATACCTATTGTGCTTTCAAGCTTAATTTTTATCTTTCTGACTTAGTAAAAGTTTGGAGAATGTACCGAATTATAGAAGGTCTGAAAATAGAGAATTTAAAAACTTGTGAGGACATATGCACCGATTAAGTGGACTACATTTGCATACATATTAAGTGAAAGAAAACGGTTTGTTCTCTAAATGGTGTGCTCACTTCAGTAATATTGCTTTGGGGTGTATAGAAACATTTACTATATATAATACCAGTCTTCCACACCAAATGATTTCATTTTGATTGGATATATGTCATATGTGATTACTGTGTTTCATGTAAGCAAAAGGTTTAAGGAGTGTACAAAACAATAAACCCATTCAATATGCTGAAGTATTTCTTCACTTAAACATTCCCTGTGACTTCTTGGTGCCACGGACTACCTTAGGCACTGGGATTGAGTGGAGATTAATAGAGACATAGTCGCTGGCCTTCTCACAGTTTGTATTCTAGTGGGATCTACAGATGAGGGAACAGAAAATTACACTCCAGGGCTGTGGCACTTTGGAAACACACTTTGGAAGTGACACTTGAGGCTTAAGTAGAAGTTAGGTGAAATGAGGAAATGCTCTCTAAGCAGTAAAATGGCCCACACACTAAAACCTGAAAGCAGGAGAGGATGACATGATTGGGGAGCTCAGCAGTTTGCTAGCAGTTCCCTGGGAGAGGGAAGCAAGGGAGTGGTGACATTTAAGACTGGAGAATTGAACTGGGTTTCGAGTATCTGGTGGGCTTCCCAGGTGGCACAGTGGTGAAAATATGTGCCTGCCTATCAGGAGACGCGGGCTTGATCCCTGGGTCAGGAAGATCCCCTGGAGAAGGAAATGGCAACCTCCTCCAGTATTTTTGCCTGGAAAAGCCCTGGTAGGCTACAGTCAATGGGGCTGAATAGATTTGGACACAGCTGAGTGACTAAACTGGAGAAGGCAATGGCACCCCACTCCGGTACTCTCGCCTGGAAAATCCCATGGACGGAGGAGCCTGGAAGGCTGCAGTCCACGGGGTCACTGAGGGTCGGACACAACTGAGCGACTTGACTTTCACTCTTCACTTTCATGCATTGGAGAAGGATGATGGCAACCCACTCCAGTGTTCTTGCCTGGAGAATCCCAGGGACAGGGGAGCCTGGTGGGCTGCCGTCTGTGGGGTCACACAGAGTTGGACACGACTGAAGCGAGTTAGCAGCAGCAGCAGCAGCAGAGCGACTAACAACAACAACAATAACAACAACAACAACAAGAACATCCAGTTCCTTTCAAGCACTCCATTTGATCAAAAAGGCAGTTGGAGCCAAGGAAGGGTTTTAAGCAGGACAGTGGCATAATCAAATTTATGACCGAGAACAGATGTTGACAGACATTTTCTATGAAGGGGCAGATAAGTATTTTAGGCTTTGAGGGCCAGGTGGGCTTCCCCAGTAGCTCAGCTGGTAAAGAATCTGCCTGCAATGCAAGAGACCTGGTTTAATTCCTGAGTCGGGAAGAGCCCCTGGTGAAGGGATAGGCTACCCACTCCAGTATTCTTGGGCTTCCCTGGTGGCTCAGCTGGTAAAGAATCTGCCAGCAATGAGGGAGACCTGGGTTTGATCCCTGCGTTGGGAAAATCCCCTGGAGAAGGGAAAGGCTACCTACTCCAATATGCTGGCCTGGAGGATTCCATGGACTGTATAGCATGGGGTCACAAAGAGTCGGACACAACTGAGTGACTTTAACTTTCACTTGGTCTCCATTTCAACAGCTTTGCCATTATGGCCTCAGAGCAGCCATGGATGATGTGAAAATGAATGAGCAGGGCTCTTTTCCAATAAAACTTTATTTAGGGACACTGAAATGTGAATTTCATTTAATTTTCACACGTCACAAAATGTTCTTCTTTTGATTTTTTCTTTAATCTTTAAAAAAATGTACAGAAGCCATTCTTAGCTACGAACTTTGCCAGAACAGACAGATTTGGCCCGAGCACCCTCGCGTGTCGACCTGTGGTTGATAACTCTGACTGTGGAGGGTATGGATTGCAGGAGGAGCAGCATTGTAGAGGCAAGTAGAAAGGCTGTTGGTCTGCTGTTTGCAGGAGGTGATGGTAGATTAGTCAAGGGAAGTGGCAGTAGGCATGGAGAGAAGAGATTTGTGAGATATTTAGGAGATGGAATTGTTAGGACTCAGCGACTCAAAAGATACGGGTTGATAAAAATGGAGGACTTGACTGTGATGATGATTTCTGTCTTCGAGAGTAGGTTAAGTGATGCCATTTCCTTCACTGAGCCTGGTAAGAGGAAGCCCTTCATGTAACATGAAGGGTTGTATGTTAGGGGATGAGGTTAACTTAGGAGTTTTAGTGATAGACAAACCCAACTATGAGATACCTGTGGAGTGGTCCAGTAGTTAATTTTAATGGACAGGCTTAGTGTACAGAATAACTATTCTTTTATTTTATTTTTATTTTTATTTTTTTTTGTTTAATGTTTTATTCCATTTCACAGTACTGTATTGGTTCTGCCATACATTGACATGAATCAGCCATATGTGTACACGATCTCCCCATGCTAAAGCCCCCTCCCACCTCCCTTCCCTGCCGATCCCCCCGGTTCATCCCATACACCGGCCCCAAGCATCCTGTATCCTGTATTGAACATAGACTGGTGCTTCATCTCCCATATGATTGTATACATGTTTCGTTGTCATTCTCCCAGATCTTCCCACCCTCTCCCTCTCCCTCTGAAGCCAAAAGTCCATTCTATACCTCTGTGTCTCTTATATTGTCTCACTTTCGGGGTCATCATTACTGTCTTCTAAATTCCATATATATGTGTCAGTATACTGTATTGGTGTTTTTCTTTCTGGATTACTTCACTCTGTATAATCGGCTCCAGTTTCATCCATCTCATGTGAATTTTTAAAAAGTCGATTGGCACTTAAAGACATATAACAAAGCATAAGTTCACACCTTTCTCAAACCCATGTTTTGTTTTATAGAAGCAATTGGCCTCCATATTTCTTTTTTAAAAATGCCTTTTCAACATATATTTTATTTTTATTGTACATTTCTCTTTGAAAGGCTGAAAAAGTGGGGAAAAGGCTAAGAGATGGGGCTATTGTTTTCAATCACTCATCTTTCCTTTTTTATAAAATGGATGTATTGTTGATTTACAATATAATTTGGAGAATTCGTCCATGAACTTTATAGTCCATGGGGTCCCAAAGAGTTGGATACGGCTAAGCAGCTTTCACTTGCACTTCCTTCAGGTGTACAGCATAGTGATTCTGTATTTTTACTGATTATACTCCATTAAAGTTATTACAAGATAATGGCTACAATTCCTTGTGCTTTACAATGTATCCTTGTTGCTTATTTATTTTTAAACATAGTAGTTTGTAACTTTAATCCCATTCCCCTAAATTAGCCCCTCCCCTCCTCCCTCTTCCCTTTGGTATAAAACCTGTGGCTTTTCCATATACATTCATTTTGTTATTTTTTAGATTCCACATATAAGTGATATCGTGGCTTCTCAGGTGGCACTAGTGGTAAAGAACCCACCTGCCAATGCAGGGGTCCGATTCCTGGGTTGGGAAGATTCCCTAGGGGAGAAATGGCAACCCACTCCAGAGAATCCCATGGACAGAGGAGCCTGGCAAGCTTAGCACATAAGTGATAGCATCCAGTATTTGTCTTTCTCTTCCTGACTTACTTCACTACAGATAATAATCTCTAAGTCCATCCATGTTGTTGCAGATAGCGGAATTTCCTTCTTTTTATGGCGAGTAGTCCGTTGTATATCTGTACACCACGTCTTTTTTATCCATTCACCTGTTGATGAGCTCTTGGGTTGCTTCCATATCTTGGCTGTTATAAATAGTGAACACTGGCATGTATGTATCTTTGAAATAGTGTGTTTGCTTTTTTCTGGCTGTGTACTTAGTTGTGGAATTGCTGGATCATATGGCAACTCTAATTTTAGTGTTTTGAGTGACCTGTTTTCCGTAGTGGCTGCACCAGTTTATATTCTCACCTGCACTGTACAAGGATTTTCTTTTCTCTGCATCCTATTCAACATGTGTTATTCATAGACTTTTGATGATAGCCATTCTGACAGGTGTGAGGTTGTCTGCATATTTCTGACATGGTTAGATTACTGTTTTTTGACTTAATTAATTTTAGAAAATTTCTGTTTGTATTCTGTAATGGTAAACTAAAGGCGTGTTTCCCATATCTGCTTCCCTCATTTCCTTACTTTCAATCCCTTTGCTTCCCTGGAACAAAATTATATTTCAAGTTTGGGTCATATAAATAACTTGTTTTTATTATATATGCTCAAATACTGTATAGTAAGGCAAACTGTGTTATTATGACGGCTGCTCCCTTAATTATCTTCTTTGTTTTCTTGATTTTTAATGTTCCTATTACTGATTTTTAATTTCTCCTATTTTCAACCTGTTTTCATTTGTTTATTTTCTTGGAGAGTTCCTCGCCTTTGTATCACTTCCCATCTAATGAGAAGCTTCTCTGTTGGGTCATTTGGTAAAGAATCTGCCTGCAATGTGGGAGACACGGATTTGATCCCTGGGTTGGGAAGATCCCCTGGAGAAGGGAAAGGCTGCCCATTCCAGTATTCTTGCCTTTGGAGAATCCCATGGACAAAGGAGCCTGGTGGACTACAGTCCATGGGCTCATAAAGAGTCAGACACGACTGAGCAACTAACACATCTAGTGAGATTTTAGTTTTAGTTATCAAAATTTTAATTTCCAAGAACTATTTCTCATTCTCTGTCTTCTTTGTCGATCCATGTATAGCAGTCTTTTCTTGATTCATGGGTATAGGATCTTCAGTTACCTCTTTGATGATATTCATTATATTTTTGAATTTTCTTCTGTGTACTTTCTTTTTCTAATTTTATTAATTTGGGGCTGTGCTAGGTCTCGGTTGCTGCAGAGGCTGTTCTCTTGCTGCAGCGAGTGGGGGCTCCTCCCTGGTTGTGGTGTGCGAGCTTCTTGTTGCAGAGCACGGGCCCTACACTAGAGCACGGGCCCAGTAGCCGTGGCACGTGGGCTTAGTTGCTTCACGTCATGTGAGACCTTCTCAGACCAGGGATCAAACCCATGACACCTGCCTTGGCAAGCGGATTCTTTACCCCTGAGCCACCAGGGAAGCCCTTCTGTACACTTACAATAGCATTCATAGGGAAAATGTTTTCTATCAAACATTTTCCACATGTATTTCTGCTTCAGGGGTATATTAGCCAGAATTTTGCCAGTATATATGATAATAAAATTTTTCTGAGAACTATTTTAAAGTAACAGTTTGCAAATAGGCCATTAGTATAAAGATTTCCATAAATGCTAAGAAAAAGTAAATATATTCAAACAAATTTATAATTGTCTGGAGTAATCTAATATGACTAATTCTTTGAACTGGAGTTGTCTTTTCTCATGTTCAAATCTGTTTTAGTGATAGGATCTGATAATTATAAAATTGAAGTCTTTACACTGTAGATGTTGAGCCCTTGCAACTGGGAAATTTATAAGGATTTCTTAAATATCAAGCATGTTCTTCTCTTTCACCCTTAAAAGCAGAAATTATTTAACTTTGACATCTTTTACATATGCTGTTCCATACAGTTTCATTTTTATAACTTTTCTTCTTTATAAGTAATTTATCAGTGAGAAAGGCCTCTTGTAGAAGTTGGTGTTCTGTCTAATGTGCTGCCTAACACCTTTCATATATTTGCTAATTGGGTGTTTTGAAGTCTTCTTTTAAGGCGTCAAAGGCAAAATTACACCTTCTGGCTTATTTTTGTTTGATTTTGAAGAAAATTGTCAATAATTAAATCCATGCTAATTTTCCTCAGCAACCAAAAATTATTATAAATTTATAAATTATTAACAGTGCTATCACAAGAAGGATTATAGACTGTATTCCTCTTGGTTTAAAAACATTTTACTTCAGTGTAGATAAGAGTGTAGATAAGGAGTATTTTCTTTCAAAGAATTTGATTGAGGAGGAGGAGGCGGGAAATGCTATTCTTAATTATACCAATTTTGTGATGAACTCAGATTACAGTTTTAACTTTACCTTTATAATGTATGTATTTGATTCAGAATGTTTAAAATCTAGGCTGTCATGTAAGTAACAGTCACTTTACTGGTATTACGACATACAAGTGTTAATATTGATTTGGAAAGATATTCTCATTTGGAAGGCAAAATAGAAAGTGAACTTGGAGAAAGAAAACCCTTTTGTTATTAATTTTCTTTTCATTGTTTTAGCACCATAGTGTCATCACCAGGAAAATATTACAAGTCCTCAGAACCTGTTATTTCCGCTCAAGAGCAGGAGACTCAGGTATGACTTTTGTAGAGAGGCCGTTAGTTTTTGAGAAGATACTTATGGATCTAAGCATGCTTAAAATTCTGTTGCCAGCATTTTAAAAATTGTTCTTTAACAAAGAGGCTAAGATACAGTTCAGTCTATTTTTTCATCCTAGGAGGAAATGTAATATCTGAAACTCTGAAATAAGGGACTGGATATTTCTAAGCACATTTAAACAGATGTTGTTTATTTGCTTTTTGTTCAGACTGCATTATATGGTGAATTGGTAGCAGCTAGGCAGAAACATGCCAGTACAATGGACGTTCCTCCGGCTATTCTGGCAACAAATAAAATATTGGTGGATATGGCCAGAATCAGGTAAACTATTTACATATTCTAACTTATTTTCTTCTAACATAATAGATTTGTAAAATATATCATTAAGTGATACTATGACTATGGCTCCAGCAGTCACACCTGAGAAGTAGTTCCCAAATCTCCTGTGTTGATGCCAGTGATCTCTTCACTGAGCTTTAGTCCTACATTTCTACATGAAACCAGCTGTTTTCAGCAATCAGATCTAGGATATATTATAAAGTCTTAACACATTACGCCCCACATGTCTGTGCATTTCATGCAGATAGCAGAATCTGCTTTCTGAATTCCTTAATTTTGTTAGTCATACTATCATGTTCCTCATCACGCCTCTTTAATACCTCTGATATTACTTTTACTCTGTTAATATATAGCCCTGTCTTTTATTGTATAGTTTTTAGACTTTTTCGTTTAATTGTACCTTGTATAATCCGTTTATGCTTTTCTTCGTTCTTTTCAGTGACAGCATGGTAGTTCACACCATTACCCTTGAACTATTGCAAAAGCCTCTAATTAGATTTTCTTTCATCAGTGTCTCTCTTTCTCTCTATCTCACCTGACATATGAATAACAAATTAATCTTTGTTTACCATGCTTTGCTTTTGTTTAACTAGTTTCTCAGTCTTAACTTAAAAGAAAGTGAGAGTAAAGTCACTCAGTCGTGTCTGACTCTGCAACCCCATGGACTGTAGCCCGCTAGGCTCCTCCATCCATGGGATTTTCTAGGCAAGAATACTGGAGTAGGTTGCAATTTCCTTCTCTAGGGGGTCTTCCCGACCCAGGGATTGAACCCAGGTCTCCTGCATTGCAAGCATACTCTTTACCATCTGAGCCACCAGGGGAATTTAATATAATTTCAACAAATCACTTACAGCTTAAAAGGTTATCTGCCCAATTTACAGATTTAGGATTCAGTTCAGTTCAGTTCAGTCGCCCAGTTGTGTCCGACTCTTTGTGACCCCATAAATCGCAGCACGCCAGGCCTCCCTGTCCATCACCAACTCCCGGAGTTCACTCAGACTCACGTCCATCGAATCAGTGATGCCATCCAGCCATCTCATCCTCTGTTGTCCCCTTCTCCTCCTGCCCCCAATCCCTTCTAGCATCAGGGTCTTTTCCAGTGAGTCAGCTCTTGACATGAGATGGCTAAAGTACTGGAGTTTCAGCTTTAGCATCATTCCTTCCAAAGAAATCCCAGGACTGATCTCCTTCAGAATGGACTGGTTGGATCTCCTTGCAGTCCAGGGAACTCTCAAGAGTCTTCTCCAGCACCACAGTTCAAAAGCATCAATTCTTTGGTACTCAGCCTTCTTCACAGTCCAACTCTCACATCCATACACGACTGCTGGAAAAACCGTAGCCAATGACCATCAAATAGGATTTGTTCCCTCTACAAAAAGAAGCAAATATCAAGGTTCTTCTGAATGTATATAAGAACAGTTTACAAAAGAGGCTCTTAAAATATTTACTGTATTAAGTGAGCCTTTGGGTTATTCTGAAGTTTTAAGACTGCATCATAACTTATTTAGCTCACAATTCAAGGCCTTCCATTTATAGACTTAGACCTACTTTTTCATCTGAGTCACAGAATTTTGATGCTTTAACTTACCTAGGTTGTTCAGCATTTGTTTAAGTCTCCTTTTCAGCTTCCGTGCACTTATTTACAATGTTGCTTCTGCTTTGTAGTTCCCTTGATTCCCCAAAACTCCTTTTAGGAAATCCTTTTAAGATCTGACATTATTATTTGCTCCGTGAAGCCCTCTATGTTCTTATCATCAAAGTGATTCTTCTCTCTGGAATTCATAAAGGACTTTTAAATGTAAATTTAAAAGAGGATTCTGTGGCACTTTTACTATGTCATGCTTTATTTATAGTTTTGTTTTTATTGGTATTCATGTATTGTGTCCTCCAGATTTTAAATTCTGATAAAGATGTTACATTCTTCATCTTTTTGTGTTTTCCAAAGCACCTAGAGCAATGCTTAATAATCAAGGGGTCAATAAATATTTAGAAGAAATTATTTCCAAAGAATCTCATTGCTTGGTAACTGTACTCATCTTTTATTCTTCCTTTTCAAAAATTGTTTCTGTTGCTAAATTTCATCCAAGAGATGTTACTTTGGAGAAGAATTTTCAAATAGTATTACATAGTGCATGTATTATATAATAATTATTTCATTAAAAATACATATTCAAAGACCCCATTGTAATATTAAGTGAAGATATTTAAAGGAAAAATAGTAATCATTAGATTGGCAGACTTTTAGAAAGAAGACATCAGACAGTTTCTTCATATTGGACACAATACAAATATTGAAAGCCTAAAGTAGTTAGCAAGTTTATTGTTACAGGTAAAAACTTTGCAAATAATGAATGAAATTTTCTTCTGAATTTCTTAGCCTTTTCTGTTCAGTTCAGTTCAGTTCAGTTCAGTCCTCAGTCACGTCCGACTCTTTGCGACCCCATGAATTGCAGCATGCCAGGCCTCTCTGTCCATCACCAACTTCTGGAGCTCCCTCAGACTCAGGTCCATTGAGTCAGTGATGCCATCCAGCCATCTCATCCTCTGTCGTCCCCGTCTCCTCCTGCCCCCAATCCCTCCCAGCATCAGAGTCTTTTCCAATGAGTTGCAGTGACTCTCCATTTCTCCCTCCCTCCAGGCCCTGGAAACCACTAATCTACTTTCTACCTCTATGGATTTGATTTTTCTAGGCATTTCATATAAATGGGATCATATAATATGTGGCCCTTTTTTGTCTGGGTTCTTGCGCTTTTCATGTTTCCATACAGACATGTAGTATCATGTGTCAGTGCTTCATTTCTCTTAATGGCTGAATAATATTCCATTATATGGATGTACCACATTTTGTGTATCCAACAGGTTTGTTTAAGGTTCCTTTTAGCTGGATATGAAATAGGGCCATTTCCTGGCTCTGTGATTGGATAGTCACAAGGTAAAAGTCATCTATTTATGTGTTGAAGAACATCTGTCACTGATACTGAGAACAAAATATTTTTCTGCCGGGCCTCATCAAGAGAAGTACTATGGGTATAGCATCATCTTTCCAGTCACTGGTAGAGTGCATTTCATGAACATCATGGCAAGCTGCACCAAGTCTGCCAGTCTCATCATGGACGTAGGGCAGAAGTAAATACAGGGTCAGGAGAAACATACCTGTGAAAAAGGAACTGAATTGACTCATATGTAGGCAATCTGCATTTAGGTTCCAAAATTTCTGTGATATAGATTATGATAGCAAATTTTATTTTATTTAAAAAATTGCATCTAAGTTTAAATTTAATGTAAATATTTAAAAGTTGATGCGGCCAAATATCCAATTCAGCAAGGGTTTTCTCCCATTGAACAAAATATGAAACAACAACAAAATCTCAGTAAAGCACCCATTATATTTGATGACTTAACCTTTTTTTCTTTTTTACCTTCTAAGGGAAACTGTGAGACACTTTACATATTTGGGGTTCTTAACTACAACTACATGCCAGAAGAAATTTGGGGGTGTTTAGAATAATATATATGTAACCATTTTTGTAGTGATAGCTCTATTTCAGTACTAGTTTTAATAGATGATAACAAGTCATATTATCTGCATATGAAATAAGAATACTAGGGAGAGGAAAGAATGGAGATAGTATCTCCCACTCATTTGAGAGGAGAGAATCAGTTCATTAAAACAATGTCTATGAGAAAAAAAGACGATGTGCCTTCCTACAGCTGTTAGTTTCTTCTTGGATGTTATCTTCAGCCCTTTTCTGTACTGGAAAGAGTGTGTCATGTCCAGATCAAATGTATCAGAAGTACATTGAGGGTCATGCTTAAAAAGCAGTTGGGAGTTTAATGGAGAACTTACGGGTAATGACAGACTTAAGAGACTTTAAGTTTCATAAGCAGGAGGAGAAGGGGATGACAGAGGATGAGATGGCTGGATGGCATCACCGACTCAATGGACATGAGTTTGAGTGAACTCCAGGAGTTGGTGATGGACAGGGAGGCCTGGCGGGCTGCAGTCCATGGAGTCGCAAAGAGTTGGCCATGACTGAGTGACTGAACTGAACTGAACTGAAAACAACATATTCTGATCAACTGAAATTTGTGAACATTGACTTCATGCAAGTTATTAAGCCCTTAGAGGAACACAGATATGTCTGAGAACTAGTCTTTACCTGCAGAAACTTACTACTTAGTAAGAAGTTGGACATGTGAACAGTTTTCTTTGGGACTTCTGATTGTGGCAAAGATAAGATATTTCTATTCTAAAATTATATTTCTTTTCCTAATAGAAATAAGAGAAAAGAGGGGATGGGAAACCATTATGAATGAAAATAGGATTTAAACAGAAACCAAAACAAAAAAGAAAACTGAGAAAAATAATGTCAGATATAGTGGCAATAAGACACAGTGAATGAAGATGGCAAAGTTGCATTCAATTTAGATCTCTCTGTGTCTCATGCAGCTTTGAGAAGGACAAGGGAGGAGACAAAGCAGACCCAGCAATTGTTTGTTCAAAGTGACGAGAAGAGACATTAAACATTCCAAATCTGAAAACATCACTGCAAGTTCTGCAGACTTCTTACTCATTCTAAATGTGAGAACATGGGTTAAGGACAGAGGCATGGTCGTAAGTCAGAGAGCTTTGTGTGTTCTTCCCAGAAACTGCAGTGACAAAGTACTTGCTCTTTCTTTCATCTTTTTAGCACATTTCTAGATTCAAGTGATCTCCATTAAAAAAAACATGTATATATATATATATATATATATTAGTAATTAAAAGGAGCCTTTGAGGCTGTGCTGATAGAGTACTTTTTGAAGGAAGGAAGTAACATAAACAAGCAGAATATTTACAGAAAAATTGTATGAAGAAGCAGAAGAAAATTACAAACACACATCTCCATTAGTTTGAAACCTTAAATAAAACTTGATATCTTCAGGAACTCAAATGTATTGTTGTTCAGGCACAGTCATGCCCGATCTTTGCAACCCCATGGACTGTAGTATGCCAGGCTTCCCTGTCTTTCACCATCTCCTAGAGTTTGCTCAACTCATGTCCATTGAATTGATGGTGCCATTCAATCATTTTTTCCTCTGTTGTCCCCTTCTCCTCCTGCCTTCAATCTTTCCCAGCATAAGGGTCTTTTCTAATGAGTTGGCTCTTTGCATCAGGTTGCCAAAGTATTGGAGCTTCATTCAAAAGCAGTAATAAGACCAGACTTGAAAACTATCAGTGGTCTGGGAAGAAGAAAAAAAGGTAAGAAAAATAAAACCATTATAGAAATAAAAGTTATGTCAGAGTGGCAAAGAGAGGACAGCAAAACAAACGGGACAAACATTCAGTTCATTCAGTCGCTCAGTCGTGTCTGATTCTTTGTGACTCTATGAATCGCAGCACGCCAGGCCTCCCTGTCCATCACCAACTCCCGGAGTTCACTCAGACTCATGGCCATCGAGTCAGTGATGCCATCCAGCCATCTCATCCTCGGTCGTCCCCTTCTCCTCCTGCCCCGAATCCCTCCCAGCATCAGAGCCTTTTCCAATGAGTCAACTCTTTGCATGAGGTGGCCAAAGTACTGGAGTTTCAGCTTCAGCATCATTCCCTCCAAAGAAATTCCAGGGCTGATCTCCTTCAGAATGGACTGGTTGGATCTCTTTGCAGTTCAAGGGTCTCTCAAGAGTCTTCTCCAACACCACAGTTTAAAAGCATCAATTCTTTGGTGCTCAGCCTTCTCAAAGTCCAACTCTCACATCCATACACGACCACAGGAAAAAACATAGCCTTGACTAGACGGACCTTTGTTGGCAAAGTAATGCCTCTGCTTTTGAATATATTATCTAGGTTGGTCATAACTTTCCTTCCAAGGAGTAAGTGTCTTCTAATTTCATGGCTGCAGTCACCATCTGCAGTGATTTTGGAGCCCCCCAAAATAAAATCTGACACTGTTTCCACTGTTTCCTCATTTATTTCCCATGAAGTGATGGGACCATTCTAGGTTGGTCATAACTTTTCTTCCAAGGAGTAAGCGTCTTTTAATTTCATGGCTGCAGTCACCATCTGCAGTGATTTTGGAGCCCCCAAAATTAAAGTCTGACACTGTTTCCACTGTTTCCTCATCTATTTCTCATGAAGTGGTAGGGCCAGATGCTATGATCTTCATTTTCTGAATGTTGAGCTTTAGGCCAACTTTTTCGCTCTCCTCTTTCACTTTCATCAAGAGGCTTTTTAGTTCCTCTTCACTTTCTGCCATAAGGGTGGTGTCATCTGCATATCTGAGGTTATTGATATTTCTCCTGGCAATCTTGATTCCAGCTTGTGCTTCTTCCAGCCCAGCATTTCTCATGATGTACTCTGCATAGAAGTTAAATAAGCTTGGTGGCAAGATACAGCCTTGACATATTCCTTTTCCTATTTGGAACCAGTCTGTTGTTCCATGTCCGGTTCTAACTGTTGCTTCCTGACCTGCATATAGGTTTCTCAAGAGGCAGGTCAGGTGGTTTTAGCCTTTTAGTTGTCCTCTAAGAGTCGAAACCTGATTACTTGTTTTATACATAGTTTTTGGTTTCTGGAACAAACATTAATACATGTTTATTGAATGTCAGTATGAAGTTGAATATCTATCATCTTTGGGGCTTCCCTGGTGGCTCAGAGGTTAAAGCATCTGCCTCTGATGTGGGAGACCTGGATTTGATCCCTGGGTTGGGAAGATCCCCTGGAGAAGAAAATGGTAACCCACTCCAGTATTCTTGCCTAGAGAATCCCATGGACAGAGAAGCCTGGTAGGCTACAGTCCACAGGGTCCCAAAGAGTTGGACACGACTGATCGACTTCACTTCACTTCACTTTTGTTGCTGGAGTAGTGTTTCAGTGGTTTCTTGACTTTTTAATTTTTTAAAATGATAGACCTACTACAGTTGAAAATGTGAAAAGGATCGATGGTGTTTCTGAAGGCAAAGCTGTGATGTTGGCCCCTCTGTTGGAAGTCATCAGATGTTTCTGTCAAATAAATAGTGTTCAGGTAAAATACTGTGGTTTACTGGAGCTCTGAGAGAATAAACTTTTTTTGATGATTTCAAAACATGCTTCAAAAGCAGCATTTTCTCCCTTCATTTTAATTTCTGTGCTGGACACTTAGAAAATGAATTTGGAGAGTTTCTTTATTAAATCAGTTATAAAAACATATTAGTTACCAGTTTTTAAAAATTAAGTATAGTTGACTTACAGTATTAGTTTCATATGTACAACATGGTGATTCAATATTTTTATATATGATACTCCAAAGTTATAAAATACTGGCTATTTGCTCTGTGCTGTATGTTATATCCTTGTAACTTATTTTATACCCAGTACTTTGTACCTCTTAATCCTCTTTCCCTATCATGCCCCTTCCCCCATCCCTCTCTCCACTGATAACCACTAGTTACATAATTAAGATACTAAAGTAGTTGTCAAAGCTGCTAGTGTCTGTTTATTTTGTTGAGAGGTTTTGTTTTAAAACTTGAATAAATACCGTATTTTAGATTAATAAATTATCTGACTTTCAAATGTAGATAGAAATTAAAGTTTTATTTATTCACTATTCACTTTCAGGGGATTAGGGGACTAATTTAGAAGCAGAGTGGTCAACATTATAGTTCATCTGTATTCTCTCCTTTTGGCTTAAGGAGAAGACTAGGAATTTTTAGTTCTGTAACCATGTTTGCTATTATGAATACTTTATTCATCATTTATTCACTGTAGCCTATTTTACTTTTAAAAATCAATACGTTAAAAAAAAGTTCTTTTTTGAGCTTCTCATAAAAAGAGAATTTGGGGCTGTTCCTTGAAGTTTATGTTATTTTTTTCCTTAATAGTTAATGATCATGTTTATATTCTGCCATTACATTGATATTATTTTTGATTATTTGTGCTACGTTTAAAATTGTGTAGACAGACCTTTTTGCAAGCACAGAACTACAGGAAAAAGAGAAGAAAAGTTTGGTGCTGGAAAATAAAGCAAACTCACTTTCACCATCTGTGGCCATCACGTATTCTTTTTTCCAAGAAAAGAAAATGTCTTTGGTAAGTGTTACTTCCAAGTTAGAGGGAATTTTAAAATTTATCTAAATGTATTTTATCAGCTTTTCAGTATTAAATTGGGATAAATTTCTTATAATCCTACAATGTTTCACATTGGTTCATTTTATAATTAATTTTAGAACAAGGTCATTTTCTTTTTCTAAGCCTACTTCTAGTAAAATCAGCAGGTATAGTTTGAGCATGGTTATCTTACAGAGGCTGTATCAGAGGTACTGATTAACACATTTATAGCTTAGGGATGTTGAAGCAGCCATATTTTGAAGCTATTTTTTTTAATGGGTTTAATAGTTAAAAAACTATTACAGTATATACTGATAATAGATAATCTCTAAGGTACATTGTTAAGTAGAAAAAGGAAGGTGCCTAGTGCTGTGAAAAATTTACATAAATGTGTATATGTATGTGTGTGTGTATATATATATATATATATATGTATGTATTTGCATGCTTATATATTTATAAATGGGTTTCCCTGGTGGTTCAGATGGTAAAGGATCTGCGTGCAGTATAGGAGATGGGGGTTCAGTCCCTGGATCAGGAAGATCCCCTGGAGAAGAAAATGGCAACCCCCTCCAGTATTCTTGCCTGGGAAATCCCATAGACAGAGGAGCCTGGTGGGCTACCATCTGTGGGGATGCCAAGAGTTGGACATGACTGAGAAATTCTTTCACTTTTGCACATATTCATATATGTGTATGTATATGTATATAAAAGCCTATGTATATAAAAGTTCATAGACTATCTCTGGAAGGATGTCCAAGAAGCTAGAAATAAGTTTTAAAAAAGCAACAAACTTGCTTTTCACTCTCTCCTCTAGTGTCACGTTCTTTTTTTTTTTTTCTTTTTCCTTAACCGTATCTACCTGATGCTCTTTGAAAGAAATCTGACTGCTGTGAAAAATGGCCACACTTCCTGTTTCTTCATCATTGTGGCAGAAGTCCTTAAGGTTGTGGAGATTTTTAAATACACAAACGAAGAGGGTATCTTAGAGGCGGAAGGGCAGAGTGAGGCTCCCCGTGAGTTCCACGGACTGGCATTCCTGTCCTCTGGTGTTGAATTGATTTAGATCGGGCTGTCTGGTGCAGGTCCTCTTTCTCCTGTTCTCTGTGGCCCATGCTCTAGGCTCCATTACACACTTTCTATTCTGTGTAAGATTCAGTACAAATAAGAATCAACAGTCCTTAGCTTGTCTTAGTCATTAATAGATATTCTACTCAGATAGCCAGACTCCTTAATTAGAAGTTTGAAAGCCATTACACAAAGAACCAAATAATTCCACTGTACTCTTTTTGAAACAAATTCATGACAAAGAGGAATTTTAAGTTCAGTCTCTTATTTAAACAGTAACTTACATATACATGTTAAAAATACTTGTATATATATAACTGGACCAAATATGTATGGCAAAACGGTATGTAATTATTAAGAAAATATGGAATAGCCTCTAAATTTTTTGAAAAAATTATGTTCTCATACTCAGCCAGGATATGAAGTTTCATATATTACATATTCATGCTTAAAAATATGAGGAGTGGTATATCTTCATTTGGGTCTTTTGCTATTATTTGGTTGTCTATTATTGTGAAATATTGTATGTAATTATCTGTGCCTCCTGGGAGCCTGAGGGGGGTCTTGCTAGTTAAGCACAAAATTAAACATGCCTAAGGACTAATTAATCAGGAGTTATAATACAATTAGTTTTAGGTAATATGATGCCTGGTATCAAATAACCCTGATATTAGGCAGACATGGAAGTAACTAAAACCTTCCTTTGAGGGATGAAGAATATTGCTTTACATGCCCTATTTTGTGAACATATCAGCATTCATACAAATACAGTCCAAATTAGACTTTCAAGGTGTGTTAAAAGAGTATCATGAAATAATTTAGAGCTGAGTGATTGAACTTCCTGAATGTTGAGAAGAATATTTGATCTAACAGACACCTTAACTGGATTTGGAGCTGCATTTGTTTAAAAGCTACATAAATATGTAGCAATGTCCTTAACAATTCATGTTAAATTCAGTACTAGACAAATGATGACAGCCACTTGTAAATTATGTTTGTTCTTATTTTATGAATAGAGCCCACTTAGAGCACTTTTAAAAGTCTTTTTGAGAACCTTTTATAGAATACATTTGGAACCTGATTTTATCACTAAGCATTTCAGCATTTGTCTTCCTGGAAGTTCATGTACTTCAAGTGTACAGTTTATTGAGTTACAGTTTACTGTATTTTTAAAAGGTCGTGGCAGCTGTTAGACTTAGGTAGAATGAATGTTCTCTGTTACTAATGGGTTTTTAAGGTGAATAATTGCAGAAGGGTGAGTACTGATCTCTTAGCTAAAGCTGGGTGATTTTGCTTCATTCAATATAGTAAGTATACAAAGCAGCAGCACCTGTGGAGTTCTAGCATATGAGTCATTTTGAAGAATTAGTTAAAATGAGAAACTTAAATGAAGGTGCAGTCTACTGTTTTATGTCTCAGTGAACACTTAGCTACCTGAAGGTGTTGGACCTTGTGTTTCTATACAGCACGGTGGAAGCTTTAGAAAACTCACTGGTTGTTTTGCTGCCGTTGCTCTAGAAGGATACAGCTGAGAAGAGGACTCTGCCTTCACAGCAGTTGGCATGCACTTATCCCAAGCGGTGAAAGCTGGCTACCCAGTCGATACGGAGCGAGCAGGCCTGACTCCAGAGATTCAAAAGATTATTGCTGATGTTATCCGAAACCCTCCCATCAACTCAGGTGATAACCGTGACCCTTGTCTGCAGCCTTAATGACTTGAGTCATTGAACCCAGATGAAGTAAACAAGCGATCCGCTGATATTTTCCACTCTGATCACATTAACCCTTTGTGCTACTATGAAAACTTCACTTTCCTAATGCTTTGTCTTGTTTTAGAAATACAGCCTTTCTTCCCGTCATCACTCAAAGGAAAGTCTGAATCGGAGAAATCCTTTTTTTGTTTGTTTCAGCTTCTGATTACACCTTCCACACCCATCTCCAACACAGAGCTCTTTCAGTCCTTCTCTGATTTCCAGTTCATCACTTGGAAAAAAACGTCCTTCCCCATAGCTTACTGACTCTAGTTTCTTCCTACATCTTTCTGATTCCCTGTCATTGGTTTCACTGGACTAGCCTTTCTCGTCCAGGCAGTCCTGCCAGGCACTGTGAAATTGCAGGGATGGACTTGGGTCTCTTGGGCCCCTTGTGGAAGGGTTTTCTCCTGTCATTATGCTGTGGAACCTCAACTGTGGTCAGGCCCCTTTGTCTGCCTTACAGAAAATGTGAAAATCTGCCTATTTTAAAATTATGATCCCTTTCTTACAGAAGTAAAGATGAGGTACATTAGAAGGGTTTTCCTACTCTAAATGTACAAACGTAAACTAGATGTATCATAATAATCTGCTAAATCTGATGAATTTTTTTGGACTGTTAGGACAGAGCAGAGGACATAGCAAAAGCTTCATCTCCAGAGCTGCAATGTAAATAGTTAATTAAGCTTTTTACTACGTCAGACTATTTCCCACTCAGAAATACGTATACAGTTCTCCCCCCAAGGATAGAAATAAGGTGAAAAAGATCACAATTAATACTATACTTAATGTAAGAACAACGGTATTTAAGTTACCTTCAAGGCAGCCTTCATTCTAGGCCTGAAGAAGACTTGACTGGAGAATACCTGCATCTCTTTTCCTGCTGATCAACCTAAGAGGCCAGGAGAGGGACAGACACAGGTTTGAGCAGGGAAACGCGCTCAAGGTTAGTTCCAGGGAACCTAAGTTTCCCTCTTTAGGGAAGCTAAGTTAGTTCCAGGGAACCTAAGTTTCCCTCTTTACTATATACCATGTTAAAGTTGTTCTGCCAACTTTTATTTAAAGGAAAGACATACGCAGTTTCTAATCCTGGTCGATGAGACCTTCAAGTATTTTAAGGGCTTGTTGATAAATTATGTCAAGATCTTATTGGAGGGAGGAGACACCTTAACAGCTAATTCTGCTTCTGTGTCACAGCTTTCTGGTTATGTTTTGATGTCCCATTTAAGGCAGTCTCTATAGGGAAAATGTGTGCTAGGCTTGCTAATCTATATAATAATTGTGAGTTCATAACTGGAAAGTAATGAATTGGCATTGTGTGAACTTGGTTCACCTGGCTCTGTTAAAGTTAATACTGGTTTGTAAATCTGAAAACCTGAGGGTCAAACTCTGTCCTGTGATAAAATATCCAAAGTCACTTAGCTGTGAGTATCTTGTGAGGAAGCTAGCCATCTCTGCCGGTCACTCTCTAGTCTTTCTCACTTGAGCTGCCATTTTACTAGAAGTTAAGGCAGAGAAAAGACAATGGTAATTACTTGCGGGGTTAGAATCATGATTGTATAAAATCTTTCTTCAGTGCAGAAGGAAATAGTATTTCAGAGAAAGTCAAATGCCTTCTTGCCCAGATGCCTGCTTGATATTAACACCCTAGAATTACTTTTTCCCTTATATAAGTATTGTCTCTTAGGATTTAGAGAAAGGTGTCTCTGATAAGCTGTTCGATAGTATACAATATCATCTGAAAGAGCGTGTTCAGTTTCCCCCTCCCTTTCCCTATTTTCTTTACTACTACATATTGAGTATAGCAAATTTTCATTCAGAGTTAAATATTAAATTGAAATTAATATTTCAATTGAATTAATTCAATAAATTGAATTAATAAAGATATTAACAAATCTCAATTCCAAAGAACAATGCAATTTAAATTATACTTATTAAACACTTCATCTTTCTGTCCAAGCATTACATATGTATACATTATACAGATAATATGAAAATATATATTATTGTAATTTACTTCCAAAGCCAAAATTGAGAACGTTAAGATTCAT